>CM068387.1:42371575-42438158 GCA_034770075.1 Aralia elata | reverse complement strand
TTAGCTAGTATAAACCCAAGTAGTACGAACACAAATCCAATAATTTTTGAAGCCCATTAGGCGGGCTTATTATTTCCCAAAACCCGAGTCAAAGCTATCAAAAACATAAAAGCTTTAAAACCCTAAAAGCATTGCTGTCCTCGTTTTCCATTTCCAAAGGTTTGTTTCACAGACCGGTTATGTATCTGGTTAAAAGACTCATAGGAAAAATCACAAACAAGCGAATACCGTTAAGAAGTAAAAATCTATCAAGGTAGCCAAAAAGACTATGAACACGTTTCGGTGTGGTTACAGTTTTGTGTAATGGGCTTTTTAACCCCGATGAAGGAACTCCTAAAATATTCATAATCCGGCAATTTCCTCCCACTGTGTGTAACCTTGAAAACAATAATGAATATTATTTACAGATATGTTTATGCAATGTTATGAAACGATGTAACTCTGACAATTTCAGAATTGTCTGACGCACAAAACTTGAATTTATGAAAAATCGTACATCAAGATTCTGACGGTTTTTTGAGTACTTTTAAAAAAAATAGTAAATCACTTTTCTATAAAATTCTCAGAAAAAATTTGTGGTATCCTTGTTATGAAACCATATACTATCCCAGATCCAGAGGGATTAATAAGTTTTAGGAACCGTATTTGCTATTTTTCATAATAATGTTATAGTTAGATTGGGTTAAAAGAAAAATTAAATGGTTAAAGTGATGTCGATAAATAAGAGAAAACTGTGATGTTTTTTAATAGCTTCGACTACATCCTAATATTATATATTGGGGGGGGGGGGGGTGGGGACTTATTGAAGGGGTATTTATGGTAATATTTACAGATGAGAAATAATATTTATGACCCTTGTTATGGGTATGTATAAAAAAAAGTTGTTCTTAATAAAGGGTAAAATCAAATTAAAATTAAATTGTTTAAATTCGCACTATATAACTTATTCATAATATTACCTCAATGGATATATTGTAATTAATAAAGAATTACGATATTTTTTAAGTATCAACAAAATAAATATTAAGATTAAAAACTTTATGGAAATATTATTGAATGTGGGTAATAATATTTCTTTTATTTTTAAGAGCATTAATAAATGGATATCAAGAGGATTTATGAGTAAAAAAATGTGCTATAAATATTAGTAGTAAAATATCTATGTGTAAGTGAGATGAGAATTAAACAGATTGTGGGGGAGGGGGGGGATTGGGGGTAAAGATTAAATATATATGAGTTCATGGATGTGGGGGGGGGGTTTGTGGGAACATGGGGGGTGGGGGGGTGGTGTTGGGGGGTTGGGGGGGGGGGGGGGGGGGGGGGGGGGGGGGGGGGGGGGGGGGGGGGGTGGTGTGGGTGGGGGGGGGGGGAGTATTGGGGGGGGGGGGGGGGGTAGGTTTTGAGAGGACACACTCCTAAACCTGGGATATTATTCCTTCAAACCTAACACACCCACTCTCAGACAACCGATACCTATCAACTAACATCAACCCAACAAACCACCACATACCCACACCTGTTCCGCAAAAAAACCGGGACGCCCCCACACTAACACCACTCCACCCAGGTGGGCCCCATAAGGGGGGGGTATGTTAATTACCAACATATTAGTAAACGAATAAAAGTGTTATTAGTGGACCTAATTAAATAACCTAAGAGGTGAATTAAAATATGTATCAGGATTGGGATACATATTAAGTGTCTGTATTATAGGATCTTACAGATAGTCTATTTGCTTATAGGTGAGTGCATATGTGATTAGGCGATAATTAGTTAAATAAATAGCAATAAGTAAGCGTGTCGGGATATACAACTAGAACGCAAGTAAACTAATTGTGATTAGATTCCGAAAACAGTATCAATGTTAGGGTTCTTTCAAAGCCAATTAGTTAACAGCTAGATTAAGTTGTAAGCTGAGCAGACAGGCAAGCTTCGCCGTCAACTCAAACTCGAGTTTATGTATTTGAGCGTGCGAAATAGCACTCGGTTAAGTTGCGAATAAAAATTATTGTGTGACAAGTTATTCACATTCATATATTGGTGTACTGAGAATTCTGCCACCTTGTGCAATTGAATTCCCCTAATTTTTTTTTCCTTTTTAAAAATTTTTGAGTTTTTCTATTTAGTTTATATTGAAATTGTGAAGTTAGATTAAAGTTCCTTTTATCGCATAGAACTCGTTTTATGAGATTATTATCCTATGCTAATTTGTTAATCAGCTAAAGATCAAGCATGTCTAAATTCTGTGAAACTCAAATGTATTATTACAAAGCTGCTTCTCGATAATATTAACTCTTTGCTCATAGTAAGAACTCTTCTGAGCTAGAGCAAAAGGATCTAAATTTTGATTAAAGGCATGATATCAATGCTGGTCCTATTAAGTGCTTTATGCAAGATAAATCACCGACCAACCTAGAGGGTAATGAAAGGCTGGATACACTTGATTACCAAAACTTTTTTAAGACACGCGGCGCGCGTCTCCATGTCTTAACCACTAACACTGCTATGGGACGACCAGTTGGACTAAGGATACATATATCTCTGTCTGTAGAGCTCTATCGAGTTATCATTTCCAACCAACCATTAGCATCCCCGCCAAATTGTTCATATCCAATGATTCGAATATTCCAATTGTTGACGTATATAATTCATGTGTTCTTCACAATTGTGTATAACTGTCGTTGAACATCTGGAAAGACGGGATAACTTGCCTTGCTATTCATAGATATTATTCTCCCGTTGTGTATAAAACTTGCTAAGCAAACTAAATTGTCTTACAACCCTTAGCTATTATCATAGATCGTGTATTTCAGCTAAACGGCAGAAACGTCAAAAACGGGGATCAAAGCGCACAAGGGAAGGTGCAAGAATAGATGCCTGATAGGGCTTATGTTTATTATCTTATTCCTGAAAATGTTACTTGGTTGTATGAACTCCTTTATTGTATTAAGGGTATGTTTCTAAGTTTAGAGTTAAAGAACCTTGGGACCATGTTTGTAAGACTTTATTTATTATTTTCGATAGACTTTGTATGATTATTAAGTTTCCCGCATTTAGTTAGAAAATGTATGTTTTGTTGTTGAGAATCGTGAACACCGAATTCGAGGTTAGGAAACCCGGATTTGGGGGTGTCCACTGGTTGGTATCCAAAGCTGTAGGTTATAAGACGTTAGGAATGAGAAACACTAGGTTTTTATAACCTTAGTTAGAAAACTCATATAGAGTATGTAGGATGATGGGTTGAGAGAGACCCATCGAGTTCTAGTTGTACCGAATAAAATATCATTTCATTTATATAATCAATGAATATATTTTATTGTGGTACTGATTGTTGTCTATGGTGTGGTGTATTGTAGGATGACAAACGAGAGTCAAGATAGGCTATTCAGTGAATCCAAGAGCCAATAGAGCCCTAGAGGTGATAAGGAGATCTGCTGGTGAGGAACGTCGAGCTAGAGGTTAAGGCTGAACAAATAGAGGCGCAGAACCACATCTTCCAAATTTCTGAACAGACAGTAACAGAGGACGCTGCTGCTTTACCAGGCCCAGGCTGAGTTAGCTGAGTTTGCGAGGGGAGGCTGCAGCAGGAGAGAGCTACAAGTTAGGACAGTTTGAGGGATGAAGGTTGAAAGCTAAAGATGTGAAGATATATGAAATTTAGGAGCGAGCCCTTAGAACATCGCCTATTAAAATTGCAGTTCGACGCCAAAATGGATGGAGCTCAGCCACTCCAGTAGCGAGAGCAACGCGTTGAGGTTGTATTTCACCTTGTGGTCCCTTAGAGGATAGGAGAGTGCGAGGTGGGTAGTTATATGCCTTTGAGTAGTGATATTGGCTCTAAAACAAATACTTTTGATTTACACTAAAAGTTTGTATTAAAACCTACAGTTAGGTGTGAGGTGAGTATCGTCATGTAGGATGTACTTCCCCTTTATGTAGGAATAAAAGAAAATGGTCCTACAGTGAATCCCATCTTTTGTATATATTAAATGAGATGGGTAGCATTTTATAGCAATATACCTGTTATGAAACGGTGTAAAAACAACTAAAGTTGGGTATAATAAGAATATAAATGCATTTATTATGGTAATGTGTTTGAGAATTTTTACCTGGTAAAAAAAAAAAAAAAACCCCGTCAATTCATATGGTTATGTTAATTCATGTAAAACTAAATCGGGTATTTTAGCAAACTTTAAATTACTAATTTATCGGACGTTAATAAGTAGAATTTTCCGAGGTTGGGTAATCTAAGAGCACCACCAACAACGGTGGTCATATCGCAATTGTTCGAGTACAAATTGATTGTTATTAACATGTTCTAACTAAATACTTATATGTTTAATAAATATCCAACCTGAGTAAACGTGTTAGGACTTATGTATTAAAACAGATAATGCCCCGCCCAGAGACGAATTCCTACAAAACCAAGGGGTCGGGTAGAAGAGATCGGTTAAAACAATGGCAGAGGGAACTCAACCAAACCCAATGCAAGACTTTATCAACAATGATGGCCCAAAGCTCTGCAGGAATCCAAGTGACCTACCCGCAAGGAAACCAGACGAGGCAAACCCACTTAAGGCCAAATTTTTAAAGACTTATTCCAAGGTAGTAGGGGACCGCCGCGAAGTCATCTAGGTTTAGAGGGAACAAGCCGGACCCGATAGAGGCCCAGTCGTCGGATAAAGGAGATTAAAAAGGTCCTTTTTGTCATCGCTAGAGTCCGCCGAGGAGCAGAAGACAGTTATTTTGCCTACCCTAATTAATGAAAAGGTAGAGGCTAACTTCTGGTGGGAAGCCAATCAGAAACAAAGCTGGAACTCTGGAGTCCGTGGCCGTGGGAAGCATTCAAGACAATTGTTTTTCGAGAATTACTTTCCCGAGAGTACCGCAGGCAAAAAATGGAAAATCAAGTTTTTTGGAATTTGAAAACATAGAAAATTTGTCAGTGTCATAGTAATAACGCTGCAAAAATACAATGAATTAGGCTAGAATTTTCGCCCCACATCAGGTTGGACACTCGGAGGTTGAGGAAGGCAAGGAGATTTCGAGGGAACGGATTAAAAGCCAATGGAATCTACAGCAAGGTAGCCGGTTTTGGCCAAATTACATCGTTCTCCAAGTAACAATCCTTGGTTCGGAGAAAGCTCTCATGTTGCTGAAGGTGGGAGTGAAGCGTTTTTTCTGAAATATAATCGTGGAAAGGAACAAGAAGAAGGTAGAAAGGAGGCAAATACGAATGGTTTAGCAGTGGTGGGCAACAAGCAACCAACAGAAAACTGTCAATGGAGCAATGGGGGTAGCAATTCTGAAATGCAGCAAGGGAGCATACAGCAGAAAAGACAGGTATGTGGGAATTACTAAAAGGGTCACTCGGGAGAGTGTATGAAGGGAAAGATGGTCTGTTATACCTGTGGATAAGAAGGGCATATCTCGCCCAATTGTCCTAAGGCGAAGAAAGGAGGTTGCTTCAATTGTGGATAGATGGGACATCGGAGCAAGGAATGTCCCCGAAAGAGAAACATGGATGGCGGAAACGGCAATAGGGGCAACAACTCGAGGACAACCAGTGGAGGACCAGCCCAGCCAAATAAGCCAACAACAAGGACCTTCAACATGACAGTGCAAGATGGCCGTGGCATCCAGGGAGGTGGTGTCAGGTATTATTCCAATCAACGACATAAATGCTATGTGCTATTCGATTCAGGAGCTTCATGTTCTTTTGTATCTGATGAATTTTGCTCAAGGATTTAATTTACCTAGTGAAACCATTAGAACACCCAATGAACGTAGAAGTAGCGAATCAAAGAGATTGTCCCCGTAAATTACATTTATAGAAATTGTTGTGCTGATTTGAGAGGGTTTAAGCATTAACGTGGATTTACTAACCGATTCGTCTTGGAGAATTTGATGTAATCCTTGGAATGTATTGGTTAGCGAGTCACGGGGCGGTCATTGACTGTAAGAAAAAGTGCGTACACCTGGAGACTCCAAGTAAGTCGAAGGTAGTGTTTTATGGTAATAAATCGCCGAGACAATCTTGTTGTCTGACGATGATGCAAGCAAAGAGATTGTTTTAGAAGGGTTGTATAGGTTATTTGGCTCACGTGGTGGACACTCGACGGGTCGAGGGTGAACTGAGTCAGATACCCGTCGTAAGGGAATTCGCTGATGTCTTCCCAGATGAAATTCTAGGATTGCCGCCAGATAGATGTCGACGCTGGGTTTTCTCGTCTTTCTAGTCTTTTCCGATTCTATCCTTTTGATTTAATGATTTTTGGGAAAAGATCGGCATTAATGTCGACGGGATTTTGAAAGATCGTTTTTTATGATGAGCCAATTAACCAGAGTCGCCAGTTGGTATACTTGAAATGGATGTACCAACTCATCCGAGTTTTTGTTTTTTATAAATCGATGGCTCATATGTGACTCCGAATTAATTGGTCTGCGAATCGAGATTCATAGAGTTCGGGGGCTTGCTTAAGCGAGGGGAAGGTGTTAGGCACCTCCCGACTTCCGTGAAACACGGTTACCGCAATCTTGATGCTTTCCTATCCTTTAATTCTCGAATGTGTGTGTGTATGTGCGCATGTGTGCGTGTGTGCGTGTGTGTGTGCCTATGTGAATGTTGTGGTGAGTTTGTATGAAAGAATCTTTTGGATTTTTAGGGAAAGTCGTGCTTTGATTTGAGAATGCTTCGGAATGTCCTTCGATTTATACGAGAAAGCTTGATTCTTTATAAGAAGGGTTTGATTTTAATTGTCCAAAAACTATGAGATTTTTCGTTAGGTGTCGTTTTGGCAAAACAAGAGTTTTAAAAACCTTCGTCAAAATAGGAATCGAGATCTATACGTTGCTTTCGTAACTCGAACGATCGGGCAACTTCTAGAACCTCTTTAACCCTAATGCACAACGGTTTAATAAAACGCCATTTATTTATAAAATCATTTTGTGTGACGTTTGAAAACGATTTTCTTTAGCTTTTCTCGTTTACATAGAAATCGACATTCATTAGTGTCGACGCCGGGTTTTTTTGCTCTTCTCTTTTGGTCTTTTCCAATTTTAGCCTTTTGATTTAGATGACGTTTGGGAAAAGGTCGGTCATTGATGTCGACGGGGTTTTGAAAGATCGTTTTTTATGATGAGCCAATTAACCAGAGTCGCCAGTTGGTATATTTGAAATGGATGTACCAACTCATCCGTATTTTCGTGTTTTAATAAATCGCATGGCTCATATGGGACTCCGAATTAATTGGTCTGCGAATCGAGATTCATAGAGTTCGGGGGCTTTGCTTAAGTGAGGGGAAGGTGTTAGAGCACCCCTCGACTTCCGTGAAACACGGTTACCGCAATCTTGATGCTTTCCTATCCTTTAATTCATGAAATGTGTGTGTGTGCGCGCGCGCTTGTGTGTGGGTGTGTGTCTATGTGAATGTTGTGGTGAGTTTGTATGAAAGAGTCATTTGGATTTTAGGGAAAATCGTGTTTTAATTTGAGAACGCTTCGGAATGTCTTTTCGATGTACCCGAGAAAGCTATATTCTTTATGAGAAAGGTTTGATTTTATTGTTGTCCAAAACTATGGGATTTTCATTAAGTGTCGTTTTAAACAAAAAAAACAAGAGTTTAAACCTTCGTCAAAATAGGAATCGAGATCTATACGTTGCTTTCATAAAATGATGGGCAATTTCTAGGATCTCTTTCACCCTATGCAAACAAAGATTTAATAAAACGTCAATTATTTATAAAATCATTTCGTGTGTTGTTTTTGGAAAACGATTTTTTTTTCTTTAAGCTTTCTCGTTATATAGGAATCGACATTCATTAACGTTTCTCAAATTTTAACCTCGTAGATTCTAATATCCTACTTTGATTGATTTTATGAAAATCTTATCATTTAGCTTTGAAATCAATTTCGTGTCGTAAATCAAATCAAGCATTAAAATGCGTTGGGGCTATTCATGGGCATGTAAGCCATCAAAATAATCCCAAACGCCTACAATCACAAGTTCCACTAATATGGGGCCTTAAATCCGATTCTCGCTTTGGCGTCGTTTTTAAGGCCCGACGGTTTACATGTTACAAGGAGGCTACATCCTACCCGCTATATACATCAAGACATGTCCATCATCGGATATTGGACCACGGGGGCCGCTTTCCTAGGGTCACAACCACGATTATTACCTACTCACAAATCAAACATTACAATAAATAACCAACGCGGAAATTCTAACAATATCACGACATCCTAAATAGCAAATTAAAGGAACCACAACCAATACAATCTCTTATACAAACAAACAAGAAATCAAAACATGAATATCATCGGGTTATTAAGAAGAATTTTTGTTCCAATGGAACCCTCGCAAATAATCCCTAATTCATTGTTCAATAAGATACATGAAAATTATATCTAATTTACCCAAATCAATAGGACATGAATTGCTAGAACAAATAGAAATTTTCACCTTGCAATTGATCTCAAATGGATGTGAACTTGTGTATTTGAATAGGATAAATGATGTATTTGATACAATCAAACTCAAAAGAATTAATTCCACTCTTTTTTTCCTCTTCTTTCTCCTTATTTTGTTGCAAAATCTAGCTATTTTCTCTCTATTTCCGTATTTTTTTGCTGCTGCAGGAATTCTTCTTCTTCAAAACTGCTGAACCCCCTGTATGCTGCCGAAGCTGCCTTAAATAGGCTGGCCAGAGCCAGCCGCAGATCTATCTGCGGCTGGCCGCAGATAGATCTGCGGCTGGCCAGCTGGCACGCCTCCCATCGCACTCAGCTGCTGAGTGCTGATTTCCCGGTTTTCGTGCTGGCGCACCCACTTGGCCGCAGATCTATCCGCGGCTGGCGGGCCTTGACTTTCTCGATTTTCGTGCCACGCCTCGATTTTCGTACCGCAACGTCGGTTTTTTCGCTGACAGGCTCGTATTCTGCAGTCCGGGAACTTCCGGGAGACGTGCCACCTCATTCGGAAATGCCTGCCTCGGACGATCATGCTGTCACGTAAACTTGGGTTGCCCAAAAGCATTTCGGCGGGCCGGGCGCTCAGCCCTTGTTCCCGCTCTTCTGCTCCTGCAAGCTGGTTCAATTGACGATTTCGCCCTCCTGTCATGGTTTAGTAGAAGGAAACGCAACAATTTGGGTGTCTACAGCTGCCCCTCTTTATCATGTTTATGAAATGATAAATGAAGATGAACAGGATAAAGAATAGACACTCGATGCATGAATGACAAGTTCGTAAGAATGACAGTACATACATGATGCCACACATATAGCTTATGACGCAACACAAGATGTAATGCATGCAAGACATTCGTAAGAGTGTCAATGTATCAACCCCTTGACCGTGTTTGTTAGTCTTTGGGTTCACTCTTTCAATCTATCGTCTCGTTCGGGGCCGGTATCGTCGCCGGTCACCCATCTCGTAACCCCCGGTTATCGTCGTCGGTTGGTTATCTGTCGGAGCCGGTTATCGTCGCCGGACATCCATCTCGTTATCGCCGGTTATCGTCGCCGGTCAATCGTCTCGTCGGGGCCGGGTATCGTCGCCGTCACCCATCTCGTAACCCCCGGTTATCGTTCGCCGGTTGGTTATCTGTTGGAGCCGGTTATCGTCGCCGGTCATCCATCTCATGATCGCCGGTTATCGTCGTCGGTCGATCGTCATGTCGGGGCCGGGGTATCGTCGCCGGTCACAACCCATCTCGCAACCTCCGGTTATCGTCGGCCGCGGTCGGTTATCTTGTCGGAGCCGGTTATCGTCGCCGGTCATCCATCTCGTGATCGCCGGTTATCGTCGCCGGTCGATCGTCTCGTCGGGGCCGGGTAATCGTCGCCGGTCACCCATCTCGTAACCTCCGGTTATCGTCGCCGGTCGGTTTATCTTGTCGGAGCCGGTTATCGTCGCCGGTCATCCATCTCGTGATCGCCGGTTATCGTCGCCGGTCGATCGTCTCGTCGGGGCCGGGTATCGTCGCCGGTCACCCATCGCGTAACCCCCGGTTATCGTCGCCGGTTGGTTATCTGTTGGAGCCGGTTATCGTCGCCGGTCATCCATCTCATGATCGCCGGTTATCGTCGCCGGTCGATCGTCATGTCGGTCGGGGCCGTTGGTATCGTCGCCGGTCACCCATCTCGTAACCTCCGGTTATCGTCGCCCGGTCGGTTATCTTGTCGGAGCCGGGTTATCGTCGCCGGTCATCCATCTCGTGATTGCCGGTTATCGTCGCCGGTCGATCGTCATGTCGGGGCCGGGTATCGTCGCCGGTCACCCATCTCGTAAACTTTTCACTTCAACACGTCAAATGGTTGCAAGGGAGCAAGGCGGGACCCACCAGGGCCAGCCGCAGATGGATCTGCGGCCAGCCGCAGATACATCTGCGGCCAAGATCGGGCTTATATTGCCGCGTCCCGCTTCCAGATCTGTCACTTTCAACTTCCAACTCACACATATCCCTCGCGATTTTTCGCTTGTTCGCAAGGGCTTTTCGTCGATTTTTCAACTTTCCTGCAAAAAACTGTTCCGGTAGGATTGATCTACACGCTACAGGTAACACTTTGACCGGTCACTTTTCATTTTCAATTTCGTCAATGTTTTTGCTATACATTTGACTATTTGCATGTTTAGAGATAAAATGTAATGCTTTACAAACGCTATGTAATGTACCATCATATATACATGCTATGTATCAACTATGTGAGTCCTATTTTATGTTCATGAGGCGATCCCACATATTGTTATTCCTTTTCTGCGATAAAAAACCATGCATTACATGCTGTAATTACATATATGAATGCAATTCAGATCTGTTTGAGATTTTGATTGATGGAAAACACGTTTGGCTTATGCCTGGGATGTTCAATTTACAAAACGGAACTCTTGCCGATTTTTTTTTTTTTTTTTTTTTTTTTTTTTTTTTTTTTTTTTTTTTTTTTTTTTTTTTTTAACATGCATCATGTTTGCATTAATCATATGATGAGGCTAGAAATTTAGAATGTTCATTACATAAATTTTAAAAGGAAAAACTTACCTTCTTTCTCGCCCGTTCTATTCCAGCTATGGATCGTGAATGCGCCCAGTAGCTCCTCCGCCTCTCGGACTTCGGGTGTTCGCCGTCGGTAGGGCTGCACCCACTCCTGTTCCTCCTCGGACCCGTCAGGCTCGTCGTTTGACGGAGGCTGTCATTCGTCCTGGTCATACCGAGGACGTTGAGGAGGCTGTTCCTCCGGAGGTCGCGGCAGAGGGGCCATCCTCACCGCACACCGGCTCCATCTACTCATCAGGCTCCTTCTGGCGCCTCTGTGCAGATACCCGATCTTTTGGGTCGGGATCTCAGTCGTCACCCCTCAGCATCTCTCGTGGCTAACGAGGTATATTTCAGCTCTATTCTGATTTTCATTCTCAATTTCTCCATTCTCCTTTTACCCGGATTGACCCCCCTGGTGATTGCCACCAGGTACCGAAGTTTACCCAGCCGAGGGGTAACTGGTTCAACATCTATTCCCTTTACGCGGCCCTGCACAGTGATTATCGGGCGATGGTGGACTCTTGGGGCTTCCGACATTTCCTTCACTATCATCCCCCGCCAATGCCCCTGGGGTTACATGAGGGCTTTATCCGAGCGATGGTTCCACCAGACGCAGTCTCTTCATCTCCTCGACTGCGATGGTCGTGTTGACCCCATGGGACTGGAGGTACATTACTGGCATTGAGTTTACCGGATCCCGCGTCCCCTTGGATCTTGATATCACCCCTGTGGAGGTTCGAGCTTTGCTGGGCTTCGCTGCTGAGGACCGGGTCTTTAAGGCCCGCAGTAATCCGATCTGGTGCCTTGGCAGTCGATGCAGTCGGGTGGTCTCTATGCGCTTGCCTATTCCAGCAGATCAGTTGGGCACCAGGGGGACATTATGCTACGACGCCTGTTCCTGACCATCATGAGGGGTTGTTTTCTGGGGAACAACTCCTCCACCATTCATTTTCAGCGTCGTAGGATATGCGGTCAGAGAACGTGGACCGCATCGGTGACTATGACTGGGGGTCATTCACCTTTGCCTACTTCCTCCACGGCATGCGCCTACGCTCGGAGGGACAGACTGATGCCTGGCTCGGCTTCTACCACTTTCTGTTGGTGAGTCCCCTCCTCCTTTCTCTTACTGTATATTCTTTTCCTTTCATCTCATTCTGTAATTTGATAGTGACTCAATGCCTTGCCTTGTTTCTATTCACAGTTCCTGGGCTTACGAGCGGCTGCCATGTCTGAGGCCTATCACTACTCTGGGCCCGGACACCTTATCCTCGGGGTCGGCGATGGCATCAACACAGTACTCTCGAGGAGGTCCCCGTGTCTGGCAGTTTTGCACACTGTCGCATCCAGCTGGAGCTGATCACGGCTGCAGAGGTCGTCTGGATTCCCTACCTCTCCGATCATCTGACTGTGGGGTTTGCTGACGGGTATCCCTCCGGCCGGAGTTCGAGCTTTCCACCCGCCGCCTCACTTTGCAGAGTGTTGGAGGCTGGGTGATGTATCTGGGAGAGCGCGCATTCAGATGCGTCACTGGGGAGATCCGCATCCCGCACTCCCTTTCCTTCACTACTTTCTGGGCCGCTGGATTCTCAGCCCTCGGAGATCATGCTTGCCGGGGAGGACGGTCTGGATGCTTTCCACGGGGTCCCCACTACGAGTGATGCATTCCGTACATGGTGGGTGCCCCGTACCATCGGTCCTCAGACTCGGGCCACTTTCTTCCTTGGAGACATGGTTCCAGGCTCGGTGACGATGACCGAATGGGCTGCCTGTGTTCGGACCCCTACCCATGCTGAGCAGATCGCCTCACTGACGCCGTCAGGTAGATCAGTTGTCGCTGTTTATCGGGGGGTTGGGCCGGGCCCCGGAGGAGGCTTACACCTACGATCCTGACGGTGCAGGTTATGATGCAGGCCCGAGTTTCATCTGATGCCACAGCGCATCCCTACATCCCTGATATGAACTTTGGTCCTCCGAGCTCGACGACTCCAGGGGATCAGTTCGAGGATCCTGCTTTCATAGATGATACTGATTTTCTTTAGACCAGGATAAGGATAGGGCCTTTTGTATCGGCAACCTGCTGCTTAGATTTCTTTTTCATTTATGCACTATGTACTGAACTCATTTATTTATTTATGCACAGCTTTCTTTTTTCATTTTTATGAATGGGATTCACACCTGCTTTATTATTAACTGTATGATGCCATGCTCTTTTATTTATAGATAGAGAATGACCCCTGTACAGTCCTTTTGATACTATTTTCCCACAGATGTCGTCCTCGGATGCCGTGGCTCGTTTGGATTCCATTCCTCCCACAGGGTTGGTTGGCAGTCTCTTTCGCTGGTTGGGACAGTTTACTGCCGGGCAGACAGGATTATCGCAGATGGTCTTTTGGGACATTCTTGGTCCTTATTAACCTTCCAGGTGCCAGCGGGCTTTGTGGATGGTCTTCTGAGCCATTGGGCCCCTGCCCGTCAGGTGTGTTTAGGTTTGGGACAGTAGAGCTGACCCCCACTCTTGAGGAGTATGCTCGCTTCACACGGCTTGCCGTTGGATGGTCCCTGTGCTAGGGTTACCGTTGGTTCCATGCGCCGTCAATTCTTGACTTTCACTGGTTTGCGGAGGGTGTCTTATTACCGGTAACCACATCAGACCATATGGTTCCTCTTCAATTCTTGATTGACCGATTCGGCTCACCTGACAGTTTCCGTCTTTTCCTCGGTGATTTTTTCCGTGTCCGAGGAGCGCTGGGATGCCTTGAGAATGGGCGTTCTGATGGCCTGTGTCATCTCAGTTTTGTATTTGCCTGCAGGATCCGATCATTTGGACATGCGGATTGTTGCGGCCGTTCGGGCCCTTCAGGAGGATCACACCATTCTCCCCATGATATTGGCGGATACCTATATGTCGGCCACATATTGCCAGTCCTTCCGAGGGAGATTCTTCAGAGGGAGTTCGACCTTATTGTACATGTGGTTCATGAGTCATCTTAGTCCCAATCGGCCATTTCCGTCGCCAAGGGTTTTTGCATCAGCCATGACATAGCCGCGCAGTTTTCGTTTCGTCCCGTGAGTTGTACTGATGTGGCCTCCTGGACATCATTTTTGTCTATCATTGAGGACCCCTTTCCATCTATTGGTTTATTCGGGCTATTTGCTCCTTCATGAGCTTCTTGACTCATGTGCCTGGCATGGATTTCATTCCCATTGCTGGGTTAAGGGGTGTGACAACCTATCATCCCCTGGCGGTTATGGGGCAGTTTGATCAGACACAGGATTTACACCCCTTCGCGGGTGCAGCCGCATACCGATTCCTTATATCATCCTGTACAGAGAGGGATCTATTGCCGGTATACGAGCTTTGGGATCGCAGGATCTTTGCCGAATATAGTGCGAGCTGTCACATCCAGACATTTGCCTACGTACAGTGGTTGCGTGGAGACCTGGATTCGGCTAGTCTGAGTCGGACGGGGGCCTTTGATGACTCTGGAGTGATTTTCACAGAAGATACCCGCAGACCATTCCATTTCAGCCGATTCTGCCCCGAGTCGGGTCGCTGAGGATTCCCGACTCCGCCTGGCCCTGATTACTACTGAAGCCGAGAGGGATGCGCCGCCCTTACCGAGAGAGATGAGGCCATTCGGGCTAGAGATGCTGCCATTGCTGATAGAGAGGCCATTGTTATTTCAGACCAGGGCAGTGGTAGATGCTCATTTTGGGACTGTCAGCCGAAGCTACTGCTTTACTAGATCGTATTGATATGATGGGGGCAGCAGATTGCAGGAGATGCTGATTGCTTCAGATCTATCCACCACCCTGTCCATCCTGCTTCGGCTAGTTTCAGATTTGTAGATTATTTTATTTCCTGCATAGACTATGTTGGTTTCATCAGTTATTGAAAGATAAATCTTGTAATAAAACGACTTATATATATATAGACATGCATTTAAATTTAGTCATTTTCCCCTTTTGTCGTATCATTGCCCTCCATTGGATCATCATTTTATCTAATCTGACCATGATTTTGACATTTCGCCTTCTTTCTTTCCTCAAGACTTGACGGAGATTTGACAGATATTGCCGCACACCTTTTGATTTCGTCGGATTGAATCTCAGATTTTGGATAACTGTTTGGGTTAGATCAGGGTATGTATTCTGGGATGAAACTGGTTAGGCAGTTGGTTTCGGGAAGGTTTTGAGGGTGTAGGAAGGTCTTATCTGGCTATCAAAAATTGGTTTTGATTAGGGAAAGGATTATTTTTTTTGTAAAGGATCGGACCGCGCCATGATGGCTGCCTACGTACCCCCACAAGTTGGGAGATCAGGTCCTACGTAGGTTCGCTCTCAAGGGAAAAAGGAACTGATGATTTAAAGCGTAGAACCGCTTTAAACCGAGTCAGAATTGAGGGGTTGTGGAAATACCTCACCATCCATTTCTTGCAATATGAGGGCCCCTCCGGATAGCACTTTCTTGATCACAAATGGCCCTTCCCAGTTTGGGGCAAACTTCCCCTTGGCCTCGTCTTGACAAGGCATGACTCTTTTCAACACCAAATCGTTTTCCTTGAACTTCCGAAGTCTTATCCTTTTATCGTACGATCGAGAGATCCTCTGTTGATATAGCTGACCACCAGCCAAATGGCAGCCACTCTCCTTTCATCAATTAGGGCCAAATGGTCGTATCGACTTTGCATCCAATTCCTCTTCGCTTATTCTGAGCGTCAATCACTATTCTGAGGGACGCCATCTCAACCTCAATTGGTAGAACAGCCTCCATTCCATACACCAAAGCGTAAAGGGGTTGCCCCTGTTAGAAGTACGCGTTGATGTTCGGTTATGCCAGCAGGGTGAGGGGGTAACAGATCCTGGCCATCCCCGATGATTAGCAGACATTTTCGCCATGATCTTCTTGATGTTCTTATTGGGCAGCCTTCCACTGCCCCATTCATTTTGGGACGGTAAAATAACAGAATTGAGGTGTTTGATCTTAAACTGGTCGCACAAACCCCTTCATGAGGGCGTTATTCAAATTCTTGGCATTGTCGGAGACCAAAACCTCAGGTTGCCCATATCGACAAATGACATTATTCCTGATGAACCCCAACGATAACCTCCTGAGTGACTTTGGGGGAAAGAGGCTGCTTCTAAAAAAAAAACCCCATTTGGTGAAATAATCGATCATTGAACGAAAATGAACCGGTGCCCGTTGCTTGCTTTGGGCTCTATTGGTCCGATTACATCCATTCCCCACATCGAAAATGGCCACGGGGAGGTCATACAGTGCAGTTCATGGGGAGGCGTATGGATCACATTTACCGTGCGCCTGACATTGATAACCACCGTTTGACATGATCTTCGCAAATCGGCCCTCAGCGTCAACCAATAATGCCCTGTCCTCAAAATCTTTTTGGCAAAGCATCGGTCCACTCCATATGGGGCCCACACACTCCACCATGTATTTCATTCATAATCTTTCGGGCTTGTGTTTCATCTACGCACCTGCAACAGTCCCAACCCGGCATCCCTTTTGTAAAGAGAATCGCCACTCAGGTAAAACTTCATCGCCATCTTTTGAATTCTCATCCTTTCAGTCCGATTTGCCTGATCGGGAAGGGATCTGTCTCTCAGATATTCCCTTATGTCATGATACCAGGGCGGGCCTTGTCAACACCACCTCGTTTGATAACACTGCCACATTTTCCTCATATGCCCGGGGCATTCTGTACGGTGATCTCAATCTGTGGACTGTCCCTACTCCTGATCACGTGGATTAAGGAAGCCAGAGTCGCCAATGCATCGGCAAAATCATTTTCGTCCCCGAGGAATATGGCGGAAGGCGATATCTTTCGAACTCTTGCATAAGCTGGGGTGACACAACGATGGTATGGGAGTAACCGAAGGCTCCTTAGTGTTGTATATCCCGATTGCTTGTCTGATTACCAATTCTGAATCCCCAAACACTGCTAGTCTCCTCACTCCCATGTCGCGGGCCAATCGGAGTCCCAAGATACACCCCTCGTTATTCAGCGGGTGTTGTTCGAATTGCTGTAACGAAGCTTGGTGGCCACGGGATATTGTTCTCTCCGGTGAATGATAGAGACTAGGACCGCTCCGGCTCCTGCCCCCCTCGCATTCATTGCACCATCAAAATACAGCTTCCAGAATTATCCCTCGTCATCACATTTTTCGCGCGATACCCAAAATATATCTTCGCCCCGGAGAGGAGTTTCTAACGGCTCCATCCCTCCTGCCGGGGCTTCTGCCAACTGATCTGCAATTCCCTGCCCTTTCATGGCCTTCTGGGTCACGTACACCATGTCAAACTGTTGTAAAATTAACTGCCATCTTGATAGTCGAACAATTCAGCATGGGCCTTTCGAAAATATATTTCAGGGGATCCATTCTTTGATATCAGGTACGTTGTTATGCCCATGGATGGTAGTGCTGTAATCTCCCTGCCGCCCAGGCCAGAGCACAACAAGTCTTCTCGATGGGAGTGTAATTCTGCTCACATTGGCTAAATCTTTTGCTGAGGTAATAGATGGCCTGCTCCTTACCCGCCCTCATTTTTCTGTCCCAGCATGCATCCCATCGCAAATGGCATTGACCGATATGTACATAAACAGAGGGATCCCATCCTTCGGGGGTACCGGTACCAGCACTGGTGCTTTCAGTCAACACTGCTTTTTAATGGTCTGAAAAGCCTTCTGACATTGCTCATTCCACTCTTGGGAAACCCCTTTTCTTAACAGTTTGAAAATGGGCTCACATGTAGTCGTCAAGTGGGATATAAAACGGCTGATAAAGTTTATCCTTCCGAGGAATCCCCGTATCTCCTTCTCTGTGCGAGGTGCTGGCATATCCACAATGGCCTTAATCTTTGCTGGATCCAACTCAATGCCCCGATCACTAACCAGGAAAACCCAAGAGCTTGCCCGACTGTACTCCGAAAGCGCACTTGGCTGGATTGAGTTTCAAATTATACTTTCTGAGCCGATCGAATAGCTTTTTGAGATGGGTTATATGATCAGATTCTACCTTCGATTTCACAATAATGTCATCCACGTAGACTTCTATCTCCTTGTGCATCATATCGTGGAACAAGGCCATCATGGCTCTCTGATAAGTAGCCCCTGCATTTGTGAGCCCGAAAGCCAGTCGTCTGTAGCAGAAAGTGCCCCAGGGGGTGATGAATGCGGTCTTTTCCCGATCTTCCTCCTCCGCCACCATTATCTGATGATATCCCGCGAAAGCAATCCACAAAAGAATACATTTCGTACTGGGCTGTGTTATCTACCAGGATGTGTATGAAAGGCACCGGGAAGTTTATCCTTGAGACTGGCCTTGTTTAGATCTCTGTAGTCTACGCATACCCTCACCTTTCCTCCAGGTTTAGCCACTGGGGACCACATTGGATTAGCCATTCCGTGAAAGTGGAAACCATACTGATTCCCGCCCTCAACAGATTGATGACCTCCTCCTACACTATGAAGCTCCCCTCCGGTTTCAACTTTCTTAGTTTCTGCTTGACAGGCCTGAAACCCTCCTTTATGGGCAACCGGTGCACCACAATGTCGGTGGATAATCCGATCATATCCTCGTGCGACCAGGCAAAAACATCCTCATATTGGCTTAGTAACTCAATTATTTCTGCTTTTTGGCTGGGGTTAAGGTCTGTCCCTATCTTGAGTTCTTTTGGATTGTCAGGGGTTCCAATATCAACAACGGTGATGGTTTGGTCCAAGTTGGGTTTGGGTTTATCCTCGACCCATCCCTTTGATCTCGTCAGGTGCGTCGTCGTAATCTGTCTCGTCTTGTTCAATGCCCATTAAATCGAAATCCAGCTCAATGTCAAAATCATAATCATCATTCAAATTTGAAGGACCATCTGTTAGGCAAGGATTACTCAAATGGGTACACCTGACATGAAACAAAATACTTGTCATATATAAATCATTTTTTCACGACGATCGCAATTTCAAATAACACGAAGAAACGACACAATTATGCAGAAATAAAACAACAACAAAATAAAACTTCTTCATTCCCCCTCATCTGGGGTCAACCACCCTGCCGTCGAGCTTTACCCCTGTTTGGATATCACTGGTTTCTGGGTCCAAATTGTCGATGGTACAAGTCAGCTGAAATGCGCTGGATGAAAGAGGTTCCTCACATCGGACAACCTCCCAGATGATTACGGATACGTAGCCTGAGTTCTCCTCCAGACACTCTCCAGGAATAATCAGTCCTGCCCAGTCGATGACAGGCACAACTTGTTGGGCTCCCGGTGGTATGACAATATTCGTCCCCTCCTTACTGCTTGTTGATTGTCCGGGGATGTGAAGCATTTGGTTTTCAAACTCTTTTGCGACCCTCCTGCAGGAAACTTCCCCTCCGGGCCGACTCATTACGTGTGGGGGTTAACTCTTCATTCCCTGCCCCAATCATAGGTCCGCTGATCCCCTGCTCATTGTTGGCTTTTGGTCGCTGGACTGCCAATTAGTCGAATCGGAGTCGCCACCCTGACGGTGTCCCCGCACTGCGCCCACATGGTATCCCCATCCTGCTTTGCCTATCTGCTTGTGGTAGGTGGATGGGTTTGGTGATTCCCTGACTGCTCTTTCCCTAGTCCCTGTCCAGGTTGGAAGTTCATTTTAATCATTTCCTTTGCCACAAAGGTGAGTTCCGGAGAGAGACCCTTGGTTTCACAGCTGGAGCTCCCAGGCATCTATAATGGGGAGTGCTAATCTCTAGTGCTTGAAAGCTGGCAGGCGCCGCTGACTCATCCACATTGATTACCGGTAGGCCACTCCTGGGAGGAAAAGGGTCATCACATTTCGGCCGGAGATTGTTACCAGATTCCCATCGATGATCAACTTGATTTGTTGGTGGAGCGTGGAAGGAACTGCCCCGGCCATGTGAATCCACGGCCTCCCTAACAGCAGGTTGTAGCTTGCCGTGATATCCAGGACTTGGAAGGAGATATCAAAAGTACAGGGTCCTATCTCCACTGGCAATTCTATCTCTCCGATGGTGTCCCTCCGGGATCCGTCAAAAGCCCGAACCACCACATGACTGGCCCGCAGGCGCCTGGGACTGATGTTCATTTTCTTCAGCGTACTGAGAGGACATATATTCAATGCCGATCCCCCGTCGATCAGTACCCCATTCATGACATATCCTGAGGAGATTACTGCAATGTGTAGCGGTTTTCGGTGCCCCCTTCCCCCTTCGGGAATGTCCTCATCTGTAAAGGATATTGCATCGGTTTCCAATAAGTGGCCTACCAACCGGCCGCCGAAACCCTCCTCACTAATTTCTTTGGGCACAAATGCCTCTTCCAGAACCTTCATCAGGGTTTTGCAATGCTCACTGGATGACAACACCAAATCCATGACTGATGTTAGGGTTGATTCCTCATTTAAAATCTGGATCCCCCTCATCTATTCTGGGGTGATCCATCCTTTTCAAAAACTCTATGGCCCTTTCCTCAGAAACCTCTTCATTTTTTCTCTTTTGGCTCTCAAGGACTCGCCCGGGAAGATATAAGGGGTTCCCCTTGGTCGTCACGGAAGCACAACTGGCCGCTTCCTCTGGTATTCCCCCATAATTCCAGGGTACACTCTTCAGACTATTGATAGGGAGTTGTGGCCTTGCAGCAAAAATGATGGGCCTCGGAGCTGTCAACTTGATAGGTCCCTCTATGTTATTCGTACTTACCCCTATCAACTTGATGGGCGTTACCCTCGCACTCCCATGGTCAGGTATCACATTTATCATCTCCTCAACTTTCTGCACATAGTTCAACCTTGGCGGCTCCCCCGCCTCACTTGCCTCCGTCGCATTGACTCCCCCTCCATCATGTCTTGGCAGGGGATTTGCCTTAACATTCGGGGAATCCGGCTGTTCCACCACAATCTCTCCATTATCAATCAGGTTTTGGATTCGATGCTTTAACGTCCAGCAATCCTGTGTATCATGGCCAGGGGAACCGGAGTGGTATGCACACCGCTTGCTCGGGTCAAACCTTCTACCCTTTGGGTCACTCGGGGGTGCCAAACCAACAATCTTCTTTTGGGCTACTAATACCGCTAATACTCGTTCAAGCGGCTCCCCGAGCGGGGTGAATACTCGGTTTTTGCGATGCCTCATATCTTCTTCGCCCCTCTGCTCTTTGATCTGAGAAATTGGGCTGTCGGGGTGGCCCTCCCCTCTGTGCCTGTACCGGAAGATGGCTTTCTGCTTTACTGGACGACCCTTGTAGGATGAGGGAGACATCCTCTTCCTTCCTCTTTTGGACTCTCCGGGAAGTGCTACCATAGTTTCCATTCTGTATTTGCTCGGCAGCAGTTTCTAAAGCAGTAAGATCCCGGATTTTACCCGATTTCAACCCCATGTCAACCATCTCTCCATGTTTAATCATTTCCGCAAAAGGTCTTCCAATCCCTGAGATGACCCTCTCATAATACGGTGCCTCCTGAATATCTACAAAGGTCATTACCATCTCTGATTCGCTCATCGGGGGAGTTACCTGGGCAGCCATGCCCCTCCATCTTTGCGCATATTCCCTAAAGGATTCCCTAGGCTGTTTTTTAACCTTTGTCATTTGGTACCTGTCAAGAGCCATCTGGGCCTGAAAGCTGTATTGGGTTAAGAAGGTATGGGCCAATTCCTCCCAGTTGTGGATTCGGGCGTTGTCGAGGCGGGCATACCATATTCTTGCCTCCCCTGTTAAGCTTTTCTGAAATAGCTGCATTCTTAACCCCTCGTCTTCGGCATAAGCCCCGAGTTCTCCAATGTATATTTTCAAGTGTGTATAGGGGTCTCCCTTTCCATTGTATTTTTCAAACTCGGGAACTTTGAACTTTTCTGGATATCTGGCCCCGGGGAAAACACATAAATCTGAGTAATTAACCCTGCCCAGGGAGCCTATGCCCTTTAGAGATTGGATGGTTTCCTCCATGTATTTCATTTTTCTCCGAAGGTCGTCATGGTCCCCTTCCTCTGGGATAGTAATCACTGTCCTGCTAGGTATGGGAACGGCCTTTGGGATGACTGGCTCGTCCTTGAGTCGGGGTTGGTCCTCTTTAAGCAAGTTTGTACCATTTTTAGGAGGACTCTGATCATCCCCTGGTGGTGGAGTATTATGCGATCCCTGGTTTACCGGATCCTGTCTGATTAAGAACTGTTCCCTTAACATTGTGGCCATTTCCATCATCTGTCTTTTAAAATCATCAAACTCCTCTCCCGAGATATGGAATTATGGTTAGGAAGATCAGCCATTTCAGATGTAGAGACCTGGGCTTTCTTAGACTGCGAACGGGTTTGAGGAGCAATCCTACAGAAACAACGGTTCGAAGTTTAGTCCCGGGGAAATGAACACATGGATGCATGCTAAAGCTGTAAAATTTTTTGTGTGTTTTTTGGGTTTTTTAATCTTTTTCTGCAAAACAACACGTTAGCGGTCCTTTATTGAGACACTGCATGCTAGATACAATTTATTATGCTTCCCGGGTCGTTCCCTGCAATTCACAGCGGTTAGTAATTTCTTTCGACACAGAAAAAGGGATGTATGAATATTGAATGAGATCATGACATTTAGACATATAAACGTAAAAAGGCATGAAGAGACTTTTCCTGCGTTGGGTTATTCTGAGGATGACCTATCCTAGGGTTACTCTCACGGGCTTTTCGGCATGAAGGTTCCCAAATCTTCGCAATCTACTCGTTTGAGCCCTTTCGATTGGAGCGGATTTGAGTGGTGCGTTTCCTGAGCCATCTCCGGGGAGCAGCCCCATCGAGTCCAGTAATAAGCAACCGACAGGTTCGCCTCAGGAGGAGGTACTCTCTCAACATACATTCACATTCATCGTCCTCACCGTATGCAAATGATTTCTTTAAAGTAAAGCCATTCCATTCAATCATTCATTCATTGGACAAAACACGCATTCACACAACAAAAACACAAAAGATCAAAATATCGCATGCGCACACATATTCATGAATTTTTTAAAGGATAGAATAGCATCAAGATTTTAATGCGGCTTAAGCCCTCTAATATCCCCAGCGGAGTCGCCAGCTGTCGACGCCGGGTTTTTTGCTCTTCTCTTTTGGTCTTTTCCAATTTTAGCCTTTTGATTTAGATGACGTTTGGAAAAGGTCGGTCATTGATGTCGACGGGGTTTTGAAAGATCGTTTTTTATGATGAGCCAATTAACCAGAGTCGCCAGTTGGTATATTTGAAATGGATGTACCAACTCATCCGTATTTTCGTGTTTTATAAATCGCTGGCTCATATGGGACTCCCGAATTAATTGGTCTGCGAATCGAGATTCATAGAGTTCGGGGGCTTGCTTAAGTGAGGGGAAGGTGTTAGGCACCCCTCGACTTCCGTGAAACACGGTTACCGCAATCTTGATGCTTTCCTATCCTTTAATTCATGAAATGTGTGTGTGCGCGCGCTTGTGTGTGGGTGTGTGTCTATGTGAATGTTGTGGTGAGTTTGTATGAAAGAGTCATTTGGATTTTAGGGAAAATCGTGTTTTAATTTGAGTACGCTTCGGAATGTCTTTTCGATGTACCCGAGAAAGCTTTATTCTTTATGAGAAAGGTTTGATTTTAGTTGTCCAAAACTATGGGATTTTCATTAAGTGTCGTTTTAACAAAAAAACAAGAGTTTTAAACCTTCGTCAAAATAGGAATCGAGATCTATACGTTGCTTTCATAAAATGATGGGCAATTTCTAGGATCTCTTTCACCCTATGCACAAAGATTTAATAAAACGTCAATTTATTTATAAAATCATTTCGTGTGTTGTTTTGGAAAACGATTTTTTTTCTTTAGCTTTCTCGTTATATAGGAATCGACATTCATTAACGTTTCTCAAATTTTAACCTCGTGATTCTAATATCCTACTTTGATTGATTTTATGAAAATCTTATCATTTAGCTTTGAAATCAATTTCGTGTCGTAAATCAAATCAAGCATTAAAATGCGTTGGGGCTATTCATGGGCATGTAAGCCATCAAAATAATCCCAAACGCCTACAATCACAAGTTTCCACTAATATGGGGCCTTAAATCCGATTCTCGCTTTGGCGTCGTTTTACAAAGGCCCGAACGGTTACATGTTACAAGGAGGCTACATCCTACCCGCTATATACATCAAGACATGTCCATCATCGGATTTGGACCACGGGGCCGCTTTCCTAGGGTCACAACCACGATTATTACCTACTCACAAATCAAACATTACAATAAATAACCAACGCGGAAATTCTAACAATATCACGACATCCTAAATAGCAAATTAAAGGAACCACAACCAATACATCTCTTATACAACAAACAAGAAATCAAAACACGAATATCATCGGGTTATTAAGAAGAATTTTGTTCCAATGGAACCCTCGCAAATAATCCCTAATTCATTGTTCAATAAGATACATGAAAATTATATCTAATTTACCCAAATCAATAGGACATGAATTGCTAGAACAAATAGAAATTTTCACCTTGCAATTGATCTCAAATGGATGTGAACTTGTGTATTTGAATAGGATAAATGATGTATTTGATACAATCAAACTCAAAAGAATTAATTCCACTCTTTTTTTTTCTCTTCTTTCTCCCTATTTTGTTGCAAAATCTAGCTATTTTCTCTCTATTTCCGTATTTTTTTGCTGCTACGCAAGGAATTTCTTCTTCTTCAAAACTGCTGAACCCCCTGTATGCTGCCGAAGCTGCCTTAAATAGGCTGGCCAGAGCCAGCCGCAGATCTATCTGCGGCTGGCCGCAGATAGATCTGCGGCTGGCCAGCTGGCACGCCTCCCATCGCACTCAGCTGCTGAGTGCTGATTTCCCGGTTTTCGTGCTGGCGCACCCACTTGGCCGCAGATCTATCCGCGGCTGGCGGGCTTGACTTTCTCGATTTTCGTGCCACGCCTCGATTTTCGTACCGCAACGTCGGTTTTCGCTGACAGGCTCGTATTCTGCAGTCCGGGAACTTCCGGGAGACGTGCCACCTCATTCGGAAATGCCTGCCTCGGACGATCATGCTGTCACGTAAACTTGGGTTGCCCAAAGCATTTCGGCGGGCCGGGCGCTCGCCCTTGTTCCCGCTCTTCTGCTCCTGCAAGCTGGTTCAATTGACGATTTCGCCCTCCTGTCATGGTTAGTAGAAGGAAACGCAAAATTTGGGTGTCTACAATTAGCACTTCTCATTTTTAAGCCTCGTGATGCTAATAACCTAGTTTGATTGATTTTATGAAAATCTTCATTGTTTAGCTTTGAAATCAATTTTTAGGTCGCAAATCAAATCAAGCATGAAAATGCGTCGGGGTTATCTATGGGCATGTAAGCCATCAAAATAACCCCGAACGCCCACAATCGCATACTTTCACTATGACGGGGCCTTAAACACGATTCTCGCCTTGGCGTCGTTTTAAGGCCCGACGATTACATATTTCCAATAAAGGGTACATCGACCCTATTACATACACCCAAAAATGTCCATCATCGGATTTGGACCACGGGGTCGCGCTCCTAGGCTCACATCCAAAATCGCTACACACCCACAAGATCCTAAAATAGCAATCTAAACAATCTATGCACGATACATCATTACAACGAGCTAAAAATTCACCAAATGGACATCATCGGGCCATTAGGAGGAATTTCGTTCCATTTGGAACCCTCCTTAATAGCTCTCAATCCATGGATCCACAACAATATAGAAGTATAACTACATTTAATATAATTCGGGTGACAAAAGCTTAACAAAAATGGTATAACAAAATGCTATAACAAAGGGTTTTTCACCTTGCAAATGTTCCTCACAAATTGTATGAACTTATATATTGAGTAGAGTAGAAAATATATGATATATAATCTCACAAATGGATACAATTCCTCACTATTTTCTCTCTTTTCTCTCTTGATTTCCTCTTCTTTTCTGCTGTTTTCCTCCTCTTTTTTCGCTGCTGCCGCCTCCTTTTCTTGCTGCTGAACCCCTTTGTTCCTGTATGCTGGATGAGCTGAAATAGGCTGTATTAGGGCAGCCGCAGATGGATCTGCGGCTGGCCGCAGATGGATCTGCGGCTGGCCGCAGATTGATCTGCGGCTGGCTGGCCACCCCCATCGCACTCAGCTGGTTTCCTGGTTTCGAGTCCCGTGCGCACTTAATTATTTTAATCGCTTGGCCGCAGATTGATCCGCGGCTGGGTGGGCTGATTTTCTCGATTTTCATGCTACGCCTCGATTCTCGTGTCGTGACGTCGGTTTTCGCCAACAGGCCTGTATTTTGCAGTCCGGGAATCACCGGAAGACGTGCCACAGCATTTGGGCGTGCTCATTTCGGACGGCCTTGCTGTCACGTCGATTTTGATTTGCAAATCGTTGCGGTGACGTCGAGTGTTCGTTCCGGTGCCCATCCTTTACTCTCGCAGGCCGGCCCAATGGACGAATTTGCCCTCCTGTCATGGTCAATATAGGAAGTGCAAAATTTGGGTGTCTACAGCTGCCCCTCTTTATCATGTTTATGAAATGTTAAATGAAATGAACATGATAAAGAAATAGACACCCGATGCATGAATGACAGTGCATAAGAATGACAATGCATACATGATGCAACACATACAACTTATGATGTAACGCAAGATGTAAGGTATGCAACACATTCGTAAGGGTGTCAGTGCCTCACGCAATTATCTTGTCCGCGCTGGGTTTCGTATCCGATCGCTCGTCTCGTAATCACCGGATATCGTCGCCGGTCAATTGTCTTGTCGGGGCCGGGTATCGTCGCCGATCACCCATCTCGTAACCCCCGGTTATCGTCGCTGGTTGGTTATCTTGTCGGAGCCGGTTTTTGTCGCCGGACATCCATCTCGTAATCGCCGGTTATCGTCGCCGGTCGATTGTCTTGTCGGGGCCGGGTATCGTCGCCGGTCACCCATCTCGTAACCCCCGGTTATCGTCGCCAGTTGGTTATCTTGTCGGAGCCGGTTTTCGTTGCCGGACATCCATCTCGTAATCGCCGGTTATCGTCGCCGGTCGATTGTCTTGTCGGGGCTGGGTATCGTCGTCGGTCACCCATCTCGTAACCCCCGGTTATCGTCGCCGGTTGGTTATCTTGTCGGAGCCGGTTTTCGTCGCCGGACATCCATCTCGTAATCGCCGGTTTTCGTCGCCGGACGATTTTCTCGTCGGGGCCGGGTATCGTCGCCGGTCACCCGTCTCGTAACCCCCGGTTATCGTCGCCGGTTGGTTATCTTGTCGGAGCCGGTTTTCGTCGCCGGACATCCATCTCGTAATCGCCGGTTTTCGTCGCCGGACGATTGTCTCGTCGGGGCCGGGTCTCGTCGCCGGTCACCCATCTCGTAACCCCCGGTTATCGTCGCCGGTTGGTTATCTTGTCAGAGCCGGTTTTCGTCGCCGGACATCCATCTCGTGATCGCCGGTTATCGTTGCCGGTCGATCGTCTTGGATCTCAGCCCTTCCCAGGGTGGTTAGTTGATTGGTTGGATACCAGCCCTTCCCAGGTTGTTAGTTGTTTGGATCTCAGCCCTTCCCAGGGTGTTAGTTGATTGGTTGGATACCAGCCCTTTCCAGGGTGTTAGTTGTTTGGATCTCAGCCCTTCCCAGGGTGTTAGTTGATTGGTTGGATACCAGCCCTTCCCAAGGTGTTAGTGTTTGGATCTCAGCCCTTCCCAGGGTTTGTTGTTTTTTGTCTTTTTTCCTTTTTGTGGATATCAGCCCTTCTCAGGGTTGCTCACCATCTTGTTGTGGTTCGCATGGATCTCAGCCCTTCCCAGGGTTTGTTGTTTTTTATCTTTTTTCTTTTTGTGGATATCAGCCCTTCCCAGGGTTGCTCACCATCTTGTCGTGGTTCGCTTGGATCTCAGCCCTTCCCAGGGTTTGTTGTTTTTTGTCTTTTTTTTTTTTTGTGGATATCCGCCCTTCCCAGGGTTGCTCACCATCTTGTTGTGGTTCGCGTGGATCTCAGCCCTTCCCAGGATTTGTTGTTTTTTGTCTTTTTTGTGTGGATATCAGCCCTTCCTAGGGTTGCTCGCCATCTTGTCGTGGTTCGCTTGGATCTCAGCCCTTCCCAGGGTTTGTTGTTTTTTGTCTTTTTTCTTTTTGTGGATATCAGCCCTTCCCAGGGTTGCTCGCCATCTTGTTGTGGTTCGCGTGGATCTCAGCCCTTCCCAGGGTTTGTTGTTTTTTGTCTTTTTTCTTTTTATGGATATCGGCCCTTCCCAGGGTTGCTCACCATCTTGTCGTGGTTCGCGTGGATCTCAGCCCTTCCCAGGGTTTGTTGTTTTTTGTCTTTTTTGTGTGGATATCAGCCCTTCCCAGGGTTGCTCGCCATCTTGTCGTGGTTCGCTTGGATCTCAGCCCTTCCCAGGGTTTGTTGTTTGCTTGGATGCCAGCCCTTCCCAGGGATTTTTTTTTTTTGATTTGATTTTATGAGATTTCTTGAAGTGGGATGTGTGATCGGCTTCTGTCCCGGATCTTCCACCAACATCGTCCACGTACTATGCCGCAAAAGCCATCACGGGCTGATCATTTGTGAGGTTGAAGGCGACGTGCTTGTACTTTCCTGAAGATTTTCATTTGGATCGTACCTGTATGCATGCAAAAGATGTTAGGCATGATCTGGAAGATATGTTATGGGCAGATGCATGTGCATAACATATGTTTAGATAGAAATGACCCCTGTCCAGTCATATGATACGATTCGATGCTCGTCCTTGTTTGCCAACATTTGATTGGATCACGCCTCGTCGTCTTCATTTGAGGCAGTCTGTTCTTAGTCGTCTTCATTTGAGGCAGTCTGTTTCATTGGTTTGGTATTCTGCCTATTCTTGGTCGTCTTTATTTGAGGCAGTCTGTTTCGCTCTCTGTGATGATTGACAGCTATGTTGGGCTCCTTGGCCTTTTGGTCATTTCTGCTGGCCGATATGCTGCTGTCCCGCATTATATCATCCTTGTATATGCTCATGCACGTGGATCACTTGGATATCGAGGCAATGATAGTTAGGATTGGGGAGAGGCCCAATGAGAAGAGTTCTGTGCAGCCTCAGCTTCCTTCCATTTCACGATTCTTAACTGCCCCAGCCTCGGCGCGTGTTGTTACCAAGAATTTCTATCGAAAACTCGCGATGTTGACCGTGCTGAGTTATCCACAGCTCTGCAAGATCCTGCATATCAGATGACTAACAAATGCCAAAACTTGAAGGCTCGGGCCGTTAGTGTTAGTTCAACACAAAGATATTATAATTTCGACAAAAATGCATTTAAAGCACATGAAATTGAATATCTTTTGATCGCATAATCTAGCAAGTGGTGGACCGTGAATGTACTAGATTGGAAGGTTTTTTTTTTTTTTTTTTCCAATCCCTTGTGAGTTGATGATTTTCTTTTTGACGAGTTATGAAATCGTAAGAACACCTTCAAGCATTCATGGTCATTGTATGTGAGTAAGGTCGAATTCAAAAGGACTACCTTCCCTCGTCAAAGGCACCCTGTCTCCATTCTCGACAACGGTCTTAGCAGGATTGACGTCATATGACAAATGCACTGTGCGATGCAGCATCCAGTAGGGGTTTCTCTTCCATGACTCATTGTTTAAGGCCGAGAGTTTTTCGCATTATCTCTTCTCTTTATTAGTCTACTTCACTTGTCTCGTTTTCTTAGGCTTTTCAAAGTTACCCATTTAACGAGCTTTGGACCAATGACTCCCAAACCAGACGGTTTTGGGGCATTAGGTGTACAGACACCCCTTCGGGTTTATTTACTCGAGTAACAAAGGCCACGGTTCGAGACAAGCTGGTGATCTGCCCCATTCATTCTTTGTTTGACCTTGCGCAAGATTCGTTTTCTTAGGCTTGAATTACCCATGTAGCGAGTGTTAGGCCGGTGACTCCCAAACCAGACGGCTTCAGGGCACCAGATGCAGAGACACCCCTTAGGCTTAATTACTCGAGTAACCCATGCCACGATTCGAATCTACTTGGGCCTCTTTTACTGTAATGCTCGTTTTCTTAGGCTCTGAGTTACCCATGTAACGAGTGTTGGGCCAGCGACTCCCAAACCAGATGGCTTTAGGGCACCAGCTGTAGAGACACCCCTCGGGCTTAATTACTCGGATAACCTAGGCCACAATTCGAGACATTAGCTTGATAATCATTTATCGTCTGACTTCTTGATATTTGCCTGATAATTATTGACTATCTGACTATGTGTTAATTTCCATCAACGTCGTCATAGTTTTATACCCCACAACTGAAGGTTTGTGCAAATGCAAAGTGAAGGTTGTCACATGAGGTCGATTCTGTCGCAAACGTTGCTTTGAATTAAGGCTTTGTACCCGATCAAAAGGTTGAATAGCCTTCTTCGTCTAATCATACTCACGATCGTGCTCCACGGAATGCATGTCAGAATTAATCTGATTCCTATCAAGTCAAGTAAAATCCCCTTTCACGCGGGTCATCGTATCTCGGGAAAACTATGCTTGACAAATGCCAGATGATCATACCGTTGGAGATTGAATTGACATGAGGTAGCATTTGATGATGATGGTGCATGCTGATGGGATTGTTGCATGGGTGCCAATTTGCACGTCATCATTTCCTGGGTAGTTGACAAATGCCCCAGTGTTAAGTTGTTTTTCTTGTGATCTCCCTCGTACTGATTGCATCGGTATCTCGCTGGGCTAACAGAAGATCCGGTCCTTTGACTTGTTGAAAGGTTTGGGGGATTTTTGATTTTTTTTGATTTTTTGATTTCTGATTTTTTTTTTCACAGGGTTGTTTCACAGAGTCAGAATTAACGGGATGGGGAACGCCTTTCCGTCCATTCCTCGTAAGATGAGAGCTCCCCCAGAGAGGATTTTTTTTTTTTTTATCGAGACGACTCCTTTTAATTTAGAGCGAAATTCCCCATAGCTTCGTCTTGGCAGGACGCGATCCTTTTGAAGACTAAATCGTTTGAATTTCCGGGATCGTACCCTCTTGTCGTATGCCCGGGAGATGCGTAAGGGGCTGCCCCTGCAAATGTGCGAACTGAGGTTCGATAGGCAAACAGGGTGAGCGACAATAAATCTGGCCATCCCCGATAATTGGCGGACATTCTTCCCATGATCGTCTTTGTGTTTTATTTGCAGCCCCCACTGCCCCATTCATTTTGGGCCGGTAAATGACTGAATCAAAATGTTTGATCTTGAATTTGTCGTATATCTCCTCCTTGAGGGCATCGTTCAGATTTCTATAGTCAATGCGGCCCCTTACTTCTCCTGCAGGCTGTGGTACTGGGATTCTGTCGGAAAGCCATTCAGGGTAAATAGACACCGTGATGATTCATGCTTTAAACCGCTTGATAATCTCGTCCTTTACTTTCAACCTCCATTCAGGCTTCAACGTTCTCAACTTTTAATTGGTCGGAAACCTCCTTGATAGGCAGTCGATGTCCTATAACATCTGTGGACAATCCAATCACGTCGCCATGGGACCAAGCGAACATATCTCCATACAGGCTCAACAACTCGGCACCCTTTTTTTTTTTATTATTTTGCGGTCGAATTTGCCCCTACTCCGGGTTCTTTGTGATCGTTAGGGGTTCTGATGTTTGATGGCGATGGTTTGGTCTAAGTCGGGTTTGGGTTTATCTTCGACCCCTCATTTGATCTCGTCAGGCGTATTGTCGATATCTGTCTCGTCCTGCTCAATCCCCATCAGATCGAAATCTAGCTCTATACCAAAATCGTGATCCTCCTTCAAATTTGGCCTATCGCTCGTCATGCTAGAATGCCTCAAATCGGGGTACCTGACATAAAACAAAAATGCTTGTCATATATATAAAACATATCAGCACATGATCTTCCTTTTGGATATATGACAAAAAGGCATGAGCATGCAGGGATGTGAAATAAAACTCAGAATTTTAAAACCCATTGATCTTCTACTGGCCGGGATTCACTGCCTCACTCCTGGATTTACCCCTTCCAGGATATCACCTGCTGCACGGTCCAACTGGCCACGGTGAGGTCAAACAATGGAGCTCATTAGGAGGTGCATGGATCGCATTGGCATGGACCTGGCATTGATGGCATTTCCTGACATGCGTATCGCAGTCAGTTTTCATGGTCAGCCAGTAGTGACCCGTTCACATGATTTTCTTTGCCAAAAATGTTTTGCTCATATGGGCTCCGCACACATCGCCATGTACTGCGTTTATTTGTCTGTGGGCTTCTTCGGCTTCCAGATATCTCAATAGTCCCGTAGCTAGGTCCCATTTATGCCCTTTGGTGCTGTATATTCCCATGGCCTGCCGGATGACCAATTCGAGTCTCCAACTACTATCATCTTTTTTGATTCCCATTCCCAGGGCTAATCTCAGTCTTAGGATGCATCCCTCGTATTCGGCCGTATTGTTGGAGTGGCAGAACTGTAATTTCATGGCCAGCGGCTTCTGCCATTTGGATGGATGGAGTATGGACTTTACGGCTTCTTAGTACTGTGCCAGTTACAATTGGCAGATGCATGTCAACACTGATGCATGATTATTATTTTTTCTCTTTTTTTTTTCTTCTTTTTCTTTTTCTTTTTCCCCTTTTTTTTGTGGTCGAATATGCCCCTACTCCGGGTTCTTTGTGATCGTTATGCCACGCTTTCACGGTTCTCTTAATCTTATCCTGCAAAACAAGGTCAGTGTTTGATGACAGGATAGTATTTAGAAGTTTTTAGAAAACCTTGGTACGTGGCACGGATTGCCTTCCTGCAAAACCATGTCAGTATTCTCTTTATATGTGCAGGTGATGTAATCACATGATACAGGACATATTTATTACGATGATGCCGGTATGACAGTTATATGCCATTTATTTATTCGACTGAATGAAGAAGCTTCCCTTTCGTTAGGTTTATCAGAGGCTGACCTACACTAGGGTTACTCTCGCGGGCTTTTCGGCATGAAGGTCCCCAAATCTTCGCAATCTACTCGTCTGAATCCTTTCGATTGGAGAGGATTTGGGTGGTGCGTTTCCTGAGCCATCTCCGGGGAGCAGCCCCTTCGAGTCCAGTAATAAGCAACCGACAGGTTCGCCTCAGGAGGAGGTACACTCTCAACATACATTCACATTCATCGTCCTCACCGTATGCAAATGATTTTACTTTAAATTAAAGCAATTCCATTCAACCATTCATTCATTTGGACAAAACACACATTCACACAACAACAAGTAAAACAGGTCAAAATATCGCACACACATACACATTCATAAAAATTTTAAAGGATAGGATAGCATCAAGATTTGAACGCGGCTTAAGCCCTCTAATGTCCCCAGCAGAGTCGCCAGCTGTCGACGCCGGGTTTTCTCGTCTTTCTAGTCTTTTCCGATTCTATCCTTTTGATTTAATGATTTTTGGGAAAAGATCGGCATTAATGTCGACGGGATTTTGAAAGATCGTTTTTTATGATGAGCCAATTAACCAGAGTCGCCAGTTGGTATACTTGAAATGGATATACCAACTCATCCGAGTTTTTGTTTTTTTATAAATCGATGGCTCATATGTGACTCCGAATTAATTGGTCTGCGAATCGAGATTCATAGAGTTCGGGGGCTTGCTTAAGCGAGGGGAAGGTGTTAGGCACCCCCCGACTTCCGTGAAACACGGTTACCGCAATCTTGATGCTTTCCTATCCTTTAATTCTCGAATGTGTGTGTGTGTATGTGTGCGTGTGTGCGTGTGTGCGTGTGTGTGTGCCTATGTGAATGTTGTGGTGAGTTTGTATGAAAGAATCTTTTGGATTTTTAGGGAAAGTCGTGCTTTGATTTGAGAATGCTTCGGAATGTCCTTCGATTTATACGAGAAAGCTTGATTCTTTATAAGAAGGGTTTGATTTTAATTGTCCAAAAACTATGAGATTTTTCGTTAGGTGTCGTTTTGGCAAAACAAGAGTTTTAAACCTTCGTCAAAATAGGAATCGATATCTATACGTTGCTTTCGTAACTCGAACGATGGGCAACTTCTAGAACCTCTTTAACCCTATGCACAACGGTTTAATAAAACGCCATTTATTTATAAAATCATTTTGTGTGACGTTTGAAAACGATTTTCTTTAGCTTTCTCGTTTACATAGAAATCGACATTCATTAGCACTTCTCATTTTTAAGCCTCGTGATGCTAATAACCTAGTTTGATTGATTTTATGAAAATCTTCATTGTTTAGCTTTGAAATCAATTTTTAGGTCGCAAATCAAATCAAGCATGAAAATGCGTCGGGGTTATCTATGGGCATGTAAGCCATCAAAATAACCCCGAACACCCACAATCGCATAATTTCACTATGACGGGGCCTTAAACACGATTCTCGCCTTGGCGTCGTTTTAAGGCCCGACGATTACATATTTCCAATAAAGAGTACATCGACCCTATTACATACACCCAAAAATGTCCATCATCGGATTTGGACCACGGGGTCGCGCTCCTAGGCTCACATCCAAAATCGCTACACACCCACAAGATCCTAAAATAGCAATCTAAACAATCTATGCACGATACATCATTACAACGAGCTAAAAATTCACCAAATGGACATCATCGGGCAATTAGGAGGAATTTCGTTCCATTTGGAACCCTCCCTAATAGCTCTCAATCCATGGATCCACAACAATATAGAAGTATAACTACATTTAATATAATTCGGGTGACAAAAGCTTAACAAAAATGGTATAACAAAATGCTATAACAAAGGGTTTTTCACCTTGCAAATGATCCTCACAAATTGTATGAACTTATATATTGAGTAGAGTAGAAAATATATGATCTATAATCTCACAAATGGATACAATTCCTCACTATTTTCTCTCTTTTCTCTCTTGATTTCCTCTTCTTTTCTGCTGTTTTCCTCCTCTTTTTTCGCTGCTGCCGCCTCCTTTTCTTGCTGCTGAACCCCTTTGTTCCTGTATGCTGGATGAGCTGAAATAGGCTGTATTAGGGCAGCTGCAGATGGCCGCAGATTGATCTGCGGCTGGCTGGCCACCCCCATCGCACTCAGCTGGTTTCCTGGTTTCGAGTCCCGTGCGCACTCAATTATTTTAATCGCTTGGCCGCAGATTGATCCGCGGTTGGGTGGGCTGATTTTCTCGATTTTCATGCTACGCCTCGATTCTCGTGTCGTGACGTCGATTTTCGCCAACAGGCCTGTATTTTGCAGTCCGGGAATTACCGGAAGACGTGCCACAGCATTTGGGCGTGCTCATTTCGGACGGCCTTGCTGTCACGTCGATTTTGATTTGCAAATCGTTGCGGTGACGTCGAGTGTTCGTTCCGGTGCCCATCCTTTACTCTCGCAGGCCGGCCCAATGGACGAATTTGCCCTCCTGTCATGGTCAATATAGGAAGTGCAAAATTTGGGTGTCTACAATAGAGAGATAGAATTTGTGATTGACTTGGTACTCGGGACGACATCGATATCCAAAGCGCCTTACCGAATGGCACCAGTAGAGATGAAAGAGTTGATGGTTCAATTGCAGGAACTGTTAGACAAGGGTTATATCAGATCGAGCGTGTCGCCATGGGGAGCGCCAGTTCTGTTCGTAAAGAAGAAGGATGGCTCGATGAGGCTTTGTATCGACTACCATGAGTTGAACAAGGTTACAATTAAGAATAGGTACCCGTTGCCCAGGATTGACGATCTGTTTGATCAACTCAAGGGAGCAAAATACTTCTCGAAGATTGATTTAAGGATGGGCTATCATCAACTAAGGGTGAGGCAGGAGGATATCCCAAAGACGGTATTCAGAACTCGTTATGGACATTTCGAGTTTCTGGTTATGTCATTTGGATTGACAATGCACCAGCAGCATTCATGGATATGATGAACAGAGTGTTCAAGCAGTATTTGGACAAGTTCGTGGTAGTATTCATCGATGACATCTTGGTGTATTCAGTGACAGAGGAAGAACATGCCGAACATCTAAGGATTGCTTTGGAGGCATTAAGAGGGGAGAAGCTGTACGCAAAGTTTTCGAAGTGTGAATTTTGGTTGCAAAGGGTGTAGTTTCTAGGACACGTCATTGACATGAATGGTGTTTCAGTAGACCCAGCAAAGGTGGAAACCATTATCAACTGGGAGCAGCCGAAGATGCCAACGGAGATCAGGAGTTTCCTAGGGTTAGTGGGATACTATCGGAGATTCATCCAGGATTTCTCGAAGATAGCATCACCGTTGACCAATCTAACTAGAAAGACGGTAAAGTTCGTTTGGACGGAGAAGTGCGAGGAGAGTTTCATGGAGTTGAAGAAGAGACTTAGCCAAGCACCAGTATTGGCTTTACAGGACGACACTGGAGGTTTCGTAGTATACAGTGATGCATCACACAAGGGCCTTGGTTGTGTACTAATGCAGCATGGCAAGGTCATTGCGTACGCTTCACGTCAGCTGAAGGACTATGAGAAGGGATACCCGACTCATGATCTGGAGTTAGCAGCAGTAGTGTTCGCCTTGAAGATTTGGAGGCACTACTTATATGGGGAGAGGTGCGAGATATATACAGATCATAAAAGTCTGAAATATATCTTCACTCAGAAGGAGCTGAATATGAGGCATCGCCGATGGTTAGAATTGATCAAGGATTACGACTGTGAGATTTTGTACCATCCGGGCAAAGCAAACGTAGTGGCAGATGCCCTGAGTAGGAAGGGCAGAGAGAAATTGATGAGGCTTACAACTCAGGCAGAGCCGATAAAGGAGTTCGAACGTCTGAAATTGGAGGTTAAGTATCCGATGGAGATGGATGGGAAACTGTTTAAAGTGACAGCGAGCCCGACCCTGTTGGATCAGATTAAGGAGGCTCAAGAAAAGGATGAGGATTGTGATGAAATAAAGAAACGAATTGCCGAAGGCGAGGAGCTTAAGTATAAGATTGATAGCACTGGATTGCTAAGATTCGAAGGGAGAGTCTGGGTACCGTTTTGATCTGGAATTGAGGGAAGAAATCCTTCAGGAAGCTCACAGCACAAAGTACTCAGTACATCCTGGAAGCACAAAGATGTACCAGGATTTGCGACGAAATTTTTGGTGGCCGAATATGAAACGCGAAGTGGCGGAGTGCGTCAGCCGATGTCTGACGTGCCAACGGATTAAAGCATAGCACCAACGACCGAGCGGATTACTTCAACCGTTAGAGATTCCGGAGTGAAAATGGGAGCACATCACAATGGACTTTGTGGTGGGACTACCACCAACTCATAAGGGTTTAGACGTTATCTGGGTAATCGTGGATCGTCTAACCAAGTCTTCTTATTTTCTGCCAATCAAGATACGGTAAAATCTGGAGCAATTAGCAAAGCTTTATGTGAAAGAGATAGTGTCAAGACATGGAGTGTCGGTATCAATTGTATCTGATAGAGATCCGCGCTTCACGTCGACTTTTTGGAAAAGTCTGCAGGCAAGAATGGGGACGCAGTTGAGGTTGAGTACAACGTATCATCCTCAAACCGACGGCCAGAGCGAGCGAACGATTCAGACCCTAGAAGATATGCTTCGGGCGGTCATGATGGATTTAAAGGGCAGCTGGGATGACCATTTGCCACTGGTGGAGTTTGCTTACAACAATAGCTATCACGCCAGTATCGGCATGCCACCGTACGAAGCGCTATATGGAAGGAAATGCCGAACCCCGATGTGTTGGGACGAGATCGAGGAGCGAAGATTGTTGGGACCAGAAATGGTGCAGCAGACTACAGACATCGTGCGGCTGATCAGAAATCGGCTGGTAGCAGCTCAAGATCGCCAGAAGAAATATGCTGACTTACATCGTCAGAAGAGGGACTTTGAAGTTGGTAGCTTTGTATTTTTGAAGGTATCTCCTTGGAAAGGAAAGATCCGGTTTGGGAAGAAGGGCAAATTGAGCCCTAGGTTCATAGGACCATTCGAGATTTGAGGCGAATCGGCGAGGTGGCATACGAGGCAGCGTTACCTCCTGAACTTGAGCACATTCACAACGTATTTCATGTGTCAGTGTTGCGGCCGTATAAACCAGGCTATAAGCACGTTATTTCCTATGAACCAATCCAAGTCGAGAAGGACTTAACGTACGAGGAAGTTCCTGTCCAGATTCTCGATAGAAAGGAACAGAAGCTGAGAAACAAGACCATCCATTCCGTCAAAGTTCTCTGGAGGAATCACGCAGTCGAAGAAGCTACGTGGGAACTCGAAGAGAAAATGAAAGCGAATTATCCGTTTTTATTTGAGTAACCCTATTTTTGCAATTCCGAGGACGGAATTTTTATAAGGGGGGATGTAATGCCCGTGAATTTTGAACGTCCTTATTAATTAAATCTAATTTAATTTAATGAGTTAACGTTGTATTCTATTTAAACCAACTTGGGTTAATTGGTGGGCGATGTATAAGATGTGTCTATACTTGTGTTGGCAGGTATGATATAACTATGGTTAAGAAATAACCATATGTGAGTCAAGTGTAGGAATTGGTGTGTAATGGCTAAAATGGCCAAGAGTGGTTAATAACCAAGGTAATTATGAAGGGGCAACAACCATTGTATATCCAAGTGGTTAATAACCAATGTAATTATGAAGGGGTAATAACCATTGTGTTTAAACAATGTAATTATGGCAAGATAATAACCAATGTCTAATAACCAATGAAGAATGGTTAATAACTAATGGATAATTAAGATTTTACGAAAATACTATTTTAACCTTAAAAGAAGTTGGGTAATGATTAAAATACCCTTGAGGAAGTTGCTAGGAAGCTTCCTATTATTGATGAAGCGATCAAATTGCCCTTGCCTAGTCATGATTAATGACTATTTTGCTCATGGTCTCTACTTTCCTATAAATAGGACCCCTCACCAATGATAGTAGGGGTTGGTTCATTTATTATTCACCAAGTATAGAGAGTAAGATCTTAGAGAGAAAAAGAGAGTGAGATTAGCATAGTTCATGCATCTCAAGTTCATCACATACTTTGGTAGATCAAGGAGAGTAGCTACAAGATCAAGGTGAAACCCTAAACCATTTCCTTCTTTCTTACTTTGTTTTATTTTCATAGTTTTTGAGAGATTTTGTTCTAAGACTCAAGAATCATTAGATCTTCATGCTTCATGTATAGATCTAATCCTCTTGAGTTTTAGAATGGAGATTCAAAGGAAGAAAAGGAAGTTATGTTCTTAAAGGGTAAAAACCCTAGCTTTTCTTCACTTGGATCACCCATAACTTGAGATCTACAACTTGGATTTGTGATCCGTTTAAAGGGGGTGCTAGGTACATGAGTTAGCTAGTAAACCCAAGTGGTAGAACACAAATCCAATAATTTTTGAAGCCTTGGGGGCTATTTTCCCAAAACAGTCCAGCCATAAAACTTAAAGCTTTAAAACCCTAAAAGCTTGCTATCCTCGTTTTTCCAAAGGTTGTTTCAGCCGGTTATGTATCTGTTAAAACTCTAGGAAAAATCACAGAGGCACCTTAAGAAGTTATCTACAAGTAACAAAAAGAATGAACACGTTTCGGTGTGTACGTTTTGTGTAATGGCTTTTACCGTGAAGGACTCCTAAATATTCATATCCGGATTTCCCAATGTGTGTACCTTGAAAACATATGAAATTTGTACAGTATGTTTATACATGTTATGAGAGTGTACTCTGACAATTTCAGAATTGTCTGACTAAAACTTGATTTATGAAAAATGTAACAAGATTCGGAGGTTTTGAGTACTTTAAAAATAGTAAATCACTTTCTAAAATTCCAGAAAAATTTGTGGATCCTTGTTAGACCATATACTATCCAGATCCAGAGGATAATAAGTTTTAGAACCTATTTGCTATTTTTCATAATAATGTTATAGTTATGGTTAAAAGAAAATAAATGGTTAAATGATGTCATAAATAAGGAAAATGTGATTTTTAAGCTTCGATACTCCTAATATTATATATTATGACTATTGAGGGGTATTTTGGTAATATTTAATGAGAAATAATATTTATGACCTTTTATGGGTAGTAAAGAAGTTGTTTAATAAAGGGTAAAACAATTAGAATAAATTGTTTATTCGCCTAATAACTTATTAAAATATTATTATGATATTTGTATTATAAGAATTCGATATTTTTAAGTAAACAAAGAAATATTAAGATTAAAACTTTATGGAAATATTATTGAATGGGTAATAATATTTATTTTAAGCATTAATAAATGATTAAGATATTATTAAAATGGCTAATAATATTAGATTAAAATATTATTAATGATATGAGAATTAAAATATTATTAAGAGATTAATAATATTAGATTAAAGTATTATTGGATGATTAAAATATTATTAAGATGTTAATAACATTAGTAAACGAATAAAAGTGTTATTAGTGGACTAATAATACCAAGAGGTGAATTAAATATTATCAGGATTGATAATATTAAGTGTCTTATAGGATTTATGATAGTCTATTTGCTTATGTGTGCTATGTGATTGGCTTAATTGTTAAATAAATAGCATAAGTAAGCGTGTCGATATACAACTACGCAGTACTAATTGATAGATCGACATTATCAATGTTAGGTTCTTCAAGGCCAATTAGTTAAAGCTAGATTATTTGTAGCTGAGCAGACAGGCAAGTTCCCTAACTCAAACTCGAGTTATTATTTTCGAAGCATGTTAGTGAATAATTATTGTTGATTATTCACATCTATATTGGTTATTGAGATTCGCACCTTGTGCAATTGAATTCCTATTCTATTGTTATTGAATTGTTAATTAGATTAAAGTTCTTTTAAGCATGAACTGTTTATGAAATAGATCTATGCTATTTGTATCAGCTAGATCAAGCATGTCTAAATTTGTGAAATCAAATGTATTTTAAAAGCTGCTCTTATTAATTTGCTATAGTAAGAACTCTTGGCTGAGAAAAGGATAAATTTGATTAAGGCATGATATCAATGCTGGTCTATTAAGTGTTTATGCATAAATCACGGGGTATGAAAGGCTGATCCCCTTGATTACCAAAACTTTTTAAGAGGTCCAGTTTAAATGCTGAGAACCTTGGCAAATGTCTATGGTTATTTCCAACCACTCAGTAATTGTCTATGGTTATGTCTATGGCAAATGTCTATGGTTTCTTCATAATTTTATACTGTCGTTGAACATTAAAAGCGAAACTTCCTTCTATTCATGATATATCTCCCTTGTGTATAAACTTGCTAAGCAAACTAGTTGCTTACCCTTGCTATATCATGATCTTTATTTCAGCTAAGGCAGAAACGTCAAAAGGGGACAAAGGAAAAGGGAAGGTGCAAGAATAGCTGCCTGATAGGGCTTATGTATTAGTTATCTGAAAATGTTACTTGGTTGTGTGAACTCTTATTGTATTAAGGGTATGTTTCTAAGTTAAGGTTAAAGAACCTTGGGACCATATTGTAAGACTTTATTATTATTTCGATAGACTTTGTATGATTATTCTTCCGCATTTAGTTAGAAAGTATGTTTGTTGTTGAGAATCGTGAACACCGAATTTGAGGTTAGGAAACCCGGATTTGGGGGTGTCACAGAAACTCGATTCTCGAGCTCCTCGTTCCTATTCGTCAGCTCTTCGATAATGTCACTAGCAGTAGTGCCCATGCCATCTGCATATTCAGGCGGCTCATCATCCTCCGTCATTGGATCCTCCTCGGGGTCCTCATCCTCCTCCTCATCGCTCAACAGCCTCAGCACTGCTCTTGTAATTGGCTCCTCCTCATAACCATACTCGGCCCCAAACTCATCCTTAGTGTCCATCATCTCTGGCTCACTTGGCTGCACCTCCACTAATTACCCTGCGTCCACATGGATGTCGGTGAACTCCACCTCTCCAACAGGACTGGACTCTCTCATCTAAGACATCCTACAGCCACAAACAGAAACAGATAGACAGCAAGATGTTAGTGCCACAATCAAATATATTCATTGATAAAATGAAGTGATATTTTATAATGCACAACTCGGCTCGATGAATTTCCACAATCCACCTCCAGACATGATCACCAAATGAATCTCTGCGATCCATCACTTAGCGTACTTAATACGAGTTTAATACTAAGGTTATAACCTAGGTTTCAAATTCCTAAACTTTATAACTTACAGCTCTGATACCAACCTGTGACACCCCCAAATTCAGGTACCATTACCTCGAATTTAGTGCTCACGATAAAGTACATCCATACACCTCTAAACAACATAAATTAACTAATGCGGAATAAATAAACATATGTTGTTCATTACAAAAGGTTTACTACGGTCCCAAGGTCTATAACCTTAAATAGAATACATCGCAGAATACAATAATATTACAAAAATGATTCCACGATGACATAACGAGATAGTATATATAACTACTCCGTAAGCTTTCCTTTGCCTTTGTCCGCTTTGGAACTTCCCGACTTAACTGTAATAGGTTCATGATATAGCAAGGGTGAGCAACTACTTTGCTCAGCAAGTTTAAAATGAATAAGAAAGATATATCATGAATGAATGAGAATAATAATCGCATAGTTCAACAAGTTAAGAACATTGAAGAAATAGCTGACAATATAATCAAAGTTCAAATAAAATAATGAATATTGATTATTTACTACTGAGTGGTCCAATAGACCATGAACTATTTGGCCAAAGGATCAGTCATTTAACTAACCCTTTTAAACTCCTGGCCTGTCAGCGAAGGGATCAGCCTCTCGTACCCTATGTATATGCATAACATTTAACTCTGACTACATCGATTAACCGACACATTAAAATCCCCTAATAAGGGTTGCTCTCTCAGTCCAAGAATCCGCACCAACAATCGGTTTGGATAACTTTTAAAATAATAACTTGTACATGTCTAGCCGAAACAAATGGCGTAAACTATTTCCTTAGACAATTCATGAATGAAGAACTTAAACATTCCACAGTCCAACAACAAATCATGAAATCAAATGCACAAGGTACGAATATCAATAATTATATTTGATGTGAAGTAATCAACAATAATTCATCCACTAATATAACTTGAAAGTAATAGCTCGATTTGAGTCATGAAACTTGCAACAATATACAACATTTGTATAAAATAGGAAACTTGCTCAAATGTAAGGGTTGAGTAAGTTTAAGAAACCTGCATTCAATATATAGAAAGAATGAAGTTAGGAAACTTGCCCAACATAAGGGTTAAATAAGCGTTAGGAAACTTGCCTGGTGTGTCTACTATAATATTACAACACACGCTCCTTAATATCCTACACAATTAAGTACATATTCACATAACAATTAGTCACATACTGGATATCAAATAATGTCTTATACTACTCTATAATGTCTCATTTATACTAGAAACAAAATATTAAACAAGGTTATGCCCACTAGTTATGACGTTACGACGTTACGACGTTTGTACGTTCATACGCCAAACTTGCCTATTCGAACGACCAAGCGACACGCAATTGCGTACGCCTAGCACGCCCCTTCGATTTATCTAATACTCATTGGATAATCCTAAGTATTATTATAATTCATAACATTCATGTTTAAGGACTTCGAACAATGTCTTTTATTGTCGGAAGCATTACACGTTGCACACACGCATGACCGACGCCTTCCGTTTGCACATCAGCCCTAAATACGGTCAATTTCAAAATTGCTCCATTTGGAAAATTTCAATTCTAATTAATGGATGTTATAGGTCTATCTCTAAGCTTTTCGGATCATCTTGAATCATCCAAATCTGAGTCTGTATGAGAAAGTTATGACCATTTTCTCAACAGACGTCGAAGCTGAGTCCCAACAACCGAGAATTCGGGGTTTACCTTGTAATTCAAATTTTTGAATATTAGCGGATATATTATATTTTATTAATATTATTTTGTGTTGCATGTTTAAAGGTTGTGTGACAACCTGGATTATGTGAATGCATGAAATTTTACATGTTATAGTTTTGTTTAAGTGAATCATTGATTTCGCGAAGCGTCACTAAATCACTATTCACGGGGCACATTTCTCGAGGCACTATTCACGCCATAAAATTGTGTCTTTTTCGATGTTGAATAATTTAGTTAATGCATATATGCGTAGTATGATTTTTCCAAGTGTTAGAATTTTGTTTGGAGTCATTGGTGATTTATTTAGTGGCCCAAATGTTTATTATGGGTGGCCCAAAGAAATGACCCAAACCCATGACCTAACCCATGACCCATATGGGATATGGGCACAAAAATCAGCATTTGGTGTAAGAGAGAGAGAGAGGTGTACGGTTGGGAAGAGGGGAGGAGAACAAGTGTTGGGAAATTTATTTCCCAAGCACAAGCATGCCAAACATTCCATCTCCCATGCAACCTAGTGTTTCCCATTTCATTTCCCAAGCTAGACCAATGTCTTGAGCTTCCAAATGTTCCATCCCTCTTCCAAGAAGCCTTGAATACACCAAGAGACGTCTTCAATTGGCAAACACCTCCAGCCATAACATATTCATTTCAGCAGATTTTCTAAGAGAGGGAGAGCAAATAGGGAGAGAGGGCTTGGAAGTAAGAAAGGGGAAGTGGAGAATCAAGTTTTCCTTCACAAACTCATCCATTGCATATTGAGAGAAGGATAGGTTCAGGTTTTGAGCAAGGAGGAAGAAGGAATAGCAAGCTAAGTATCTACACCATCTTCACCATCTTCATCTTCAACCTTCAAAGCTTCTAGAGAGAGAAAGAAATGGGTGTGAGCTAACTTGAAGAAAAGGCTTCGGGAGAACTCAAGGAGGTTGAGGAGAGTTTCTAACAAAGCTCTAAAGGAGTTCTAACATCTAAGAAGTAGCTACAAAAGGTAAAACTTTAACTCAATCCATTCCATTTGTTTTGGTTGGGGTTTTTAAGGTTTTCATGGCTTGTAAGCTTTTGTTGATGGGTTTGAGTTATTGCTACGATTCTTGTCATTTTTGTTTGTGTTGGATGTTTATATATGTTGTTAAGAAGTTACATAAGCCATTAATAACATCAAAGTGGAACAAAAGCACAATGAATCCGTACCTATGCTTAAGGAGGATGAGGAACATGAAGAACAATGGACTTTTTGGACAATATAGATTGTTGGACAAATTTAGAGGACTGTAAAGCTATGATTCCTAGCTTGTTATGTTTATTTGTTGTTTTCATATTGTAGCTCCAAGGGTTACAAAGTTAACCCAACTGGAATCGAGTAAAAAGGTGTAAAAATGAAGATTTGGTGATGATTTTAGTGAAGAACACTTAGAACATTCAAAACAGAGCATGAGTTGATACTTTGGCCTACGATTCGTCCATGTTAATGTTAATAGGTAACTCTGAATTTTTGATATGTTGTACCTCTGTCTTAGGAGTCCGTAGAGTCCGAAACGGACTAATTTGAAGGTCTAGAGAAGAAGTTATGAGGATTGGAGTGAAGGAGGGTCAAAATCGCGATGTCTGACAAGGGCCATCAGGCCACCCGCGCGCCCGCACCAAGGTCCCGCGCGCCTGCGCGCACGCGCTGCCACACGTCGTGCGCCTGGTGCCGCCCGCCCGCGTGTGTGCTGCCCGACTCAGCTTCGACGTCCGTTGAGAAAATGGTCATAACTTTCTCACACAGACTCGAATTTGGACGATTCAAGATGATCCGGAAAGCTTAGAGATAGACCTACAATATCCATTAATTAGAATTGAAATTTTCCAAATGGAGAAATTTTGAAATTGACCGTTTTTAGGGCTGATGTGCAAACGGAAGGCGTCGGTCGAGCGTGTGTGCAACGTGTAATGCTTCCGACAATAAAAGACATTCTTCGAAGTCCTTAAACATGAATGTTATGAATTATAATGATAATTAGTATTAGCCAATAAGTATTAGATAAATCGAAGGGGCGTGCTAGGCGTACGCAATTACGTGTCGCTTGGTCGTTCGAATAGGCAAGTTTGGCGTACGAACATACAAACGTCGTAACGTCGTAACTAGTGGGCATAACCTTGTTTAATATTTTATTTCTAGTATGAATGAGACATTATAGAGTAGTATAAGACATTATTTGATATCCGATATGTGACTAATTGTTATGTGAATATGTACTTAATTGTGTAGGATATTAAGGAGCGTGTGTTGTAATATTGTAGCAGGCGCACCAGGAAAGTTTCCTAACGCTTGTTTAACCCTTATGTTGGGCAAGTTTCCTAACTTCATTCTTTCTATATATTGAATGCAGGTTTCTTAAACTTACTTAACCCTTACATTTGAGCAAGTTTCCTATTTTATACAAATGTTGAATATTGTTGCAAGTTTCATGACTCAAATCGAGCTATTACTTTCAAGTTATATTAGTGGATGAATTATTGTTGATTACTCCACATCAAAGATAATTATTGATATTCGTACCTTATGCAATTGATTTCATGATTTGTTGTTGGACTGTGGAATGTTTAAGTTCTTCATTCATGAATTGTTTAAAGAAATAGTCTACGCCATTTGTTTCGGCTAGACATGTACAAGTTATTATTTTAAAAGTTATCCAAACCGATTGTTGGTGTGGATTCTTGGATTGAGAGAGCAACCCTTATTAGGGGATTTTAATGTGTCGGTTAATCGATGTAGTCAGAGTTAAATGTTATGCATATACATAGGGTACGAGAGGCTGATCCCCTCGAGTATTACTGACGGGCCAGGCGTTTAAAAGGGTTAGTTGAATGACTGATCCTTTGGCCAAATAGTTCATGGTCTATTGGATCACTCAGCAGTAAATAATCAATATTCATTATTTTATTTGAACTTTGATTATATTGTCAGCTATTTCTTCAATGTTCTTAACTTGTTGAACTATGCAATTATTATTCTCATTCATTCATGATATATCTTCCTTATTCATTTTAAACTTGCGGAGCAAAGTAGTTGCTCACCCTTGCTATATCATGAACCTATTGCAGTTAAGTCCGGAAGTTCCAAAGCGGACAAAGGCAAAGGAAAGCTTACGGAGTAGTTATATATACTATCTCGTTATGTCATCGTGGAATCATTTTTGTAATATTATTGTATTCTGCGATGTATTCTATTTAAGGTTATAGACCTTGGGACCGTAGTAAACCTTTTGTAATGAACAACATATGTTTATTTATTCCGCATTAGTTAATTTATGTTGTTTATAGGTATATGGATGTACTTTATCGTGAGCACCAAATTCGAGGTAATGGTACCTGAATTTAGGGGTGTCACAACTTTGAGGAGTGGAAAACAAATTGATACATCAAAAGTTACTATTGAGTTTGATGAGGATAAAGCTAAGGAGGACACAGAAATATCTAAGGTAATGCCTAAACCTCCTATTCAGTTTAAGACTAATCATTTACCCTTTCCCCCCAAGAATCCTAAAACTTCAAAGAAGGATGAGCAAGAAAAGGAGATTCTGGAAACTTTTAGAAAGGTGGAGGTGAACATTCCTCTATTAGATGCCATCAAGCAAGTGCTATGGTATGCAAGGTTTTTAAAGGAATTGTGCACTAACAAAAAGAAATTAAAAGATGATGAAAGAGTCACTGTGCGTGAGAATGTATCAGCAGTTCTTCAAAGAAAAATGCTCCCTAAATGTAAAGATCTAGGCATGTTCACAATTCTATGTAGAATCGGTACTACCAGGTTTGAAAAAGCTATGCTAGATTTAGAGCGTCAATTAATGTTATGCCATTATTTGTTTATGCTTCTTTAAATCTAGGCCCTTTGAAACAAACTAGTGTTATTATTCAATTAGCTGATCGTACTAACACTTACCCTAAAGGGGTAATTGAAAATGTTTTGGTACAGGTGAATGAGCTAATCTTTCCTGCAGATTTTTATATAGTGGACATGGAGGATGATACATCTCCAAATCCTTCACATATTTTGTTAGGGAGACCATTCCTAAAAACAGTAAGGATAATGATTGATGTGCACAATGGGACCTTAACCATGGAGTTTGATGGATAAAAGATTTAATTCAATATATATGAGGATATGAGGTACCCTAGTGATATTAATACTGTTTTTGCTATTGATGTGATTAACTCTTTAGTGCATAAATCTTTTGAGCAAATACATAAGGAAAGCTTGGAGGTTGCTATAAGGAACAACTTGGAATTGGACGAAGAAGAAGAGATTGAGCAGAATCAGGAATTGAAGGAGGATGTGGCTACATTGCCTTCTTTGCCAAAAATTTCAAATAAGTATGCAGTTAATTCCATTTAATTACATGTTTCTCACAAAAAACTGTTACCATCTGTTGTGCATGCCCCAACCTTAGAATTGAAGCCATTACCTACCCACTTGAAGTATGCATACCTAGGGAAGGAGAATACACTACCAGTGATCTGTTAGGTTTGTATATAACACGAGCATGCAATTAAATTACACATATATAGCGGAAGCGCAATAAAATCATATTTTAAAATTTTATAAAAACTATCACCATGATCTTTCTCTATGCACAATTATCAATTAAACGAAAGAGATAGAGAATAAGAATTATACCCTCGTAGAACCGTGCTTCCTCGGGTACAAGTTCAACTCCAAATCCTTTCGTGTTCTCCTTGAATTCCACCGATTAAGTTCCTTCCTTTGATCAACGTTAGCCACCCAAGTGTTTGGCCTCTGGAGGTGATCCACTAAGGAATAATATGTATTCAAGAAGATGGGTATTGGTAAAACCCTAGTTTCTATCTCTATAAAAATCGTAAGTACTCTTTCAACTATTGAAAGTATGTATAACCCTAATCCATAATAAGACTCCTCTTATTTATAGATATAGACAACCCTCCTAAACTATTTAAGAATAAAGTTTTATTTTAATTAAACTCTTTTAATTAATTAAACTCTTAATCCAATTAGGAATTTATGAGAGTACTTTTATTAATTAATTCCCAAACCCTTTTAGGAATTAAATAATAATAATAGTTATAATAATAAGACTCCTCTTATTAATTTATATTTAATATTTCCAAAATATTTAATAATAAATATTAAGCTATTTAATTTATTTTATCACCATAGATTAAATTAAATATACTTAACTTATTATTACGATTATGCCATTTAGTTCTTAAATAAATATTTTTTTTTGCGGTGTGACCCTTTAGATTCTTCATATTAAACCGGTTGTGAATAAATCAATTAGAATAATTCTAATCTTATTTAAATAAATAAATTAAACTATTTAATTCATTTAAATAAATAATATTTATTCTACACTAAGGTTAAGCCCCTTAGCGATCAATGACTTTCTAGATAATATAGATTTCAACATTAATTATAAAAGAACCTTTTAGTTAATAGTTACCGTACAATTCAATCTTTTTACCATACAATGTCTCAATCAAATATAAGACATGAGATTCCTGTCAAGTCTTATTTTATTTGATTATATATATTTCGATTCTCAAATGCACAACTCTAAATAATGCAAATTAGAAACACCTTTCTAATTTCATTCTGCTTTGGCCAAAGACTTCTGCGCTGTCATTTATCGAATCACGTAGAACATTCTCTCCTTTTACTAAAAGTGGTAGATTCTTTGTTGACCATTCACCTATCTCCATGTACAACTTATTATACCAAATCATACCCTTTGATATACCCTAAAGGTCTTAAGGGACATGTCAAAGTATAACTCATCATACATAAGATATTATGATGACCTCAAGTCTAAGGATCACTTGTACTACTATCACTTAAGGAATTCTTATTGACAGGCAAGAAAAACTCCATTAGGTATTCCTTTAGCGAGCCACGTTTAGTGAACTTATTCTGCAATAAGCACCTACATACTTGCTTTAGTGTCTCCACACAAATGCTTATGAGATCAATTATCCTCTTCCTAAGAGCAAACAAAGTATGTACTAATCTATCCGGATTCACTAACCCCTTTTTAATAATCTAACAATTACGAACGATTTTAGTTTGTGAGCTATCTAAAATTTAGATCTCATTAGCATGATCATCATCATGATTCTAGAAGCATTGTTTAAAACTATGGGTTCATCACATTTAATATAACAACACCATGTAGATAAAGTAAAATGCCTTTAATAAATAAAATCTTTTATTAATAAAAAAATAAGATTACAAAGTATATGCTATATTATATCAAATATGATTAGCTTGTGTGCATACTACTTTCAATCTCCCACTTGCACTAAAACTAATCGCCATGGTATCTAATACCCTTCTTTTCTAAGTGACAATCATCCTGCTGTTGGATAAAGCTTCAGTAAATGGATATGCAATATTGTTCTCGAGAGTCCACTATCTCTATTGTGACTTCTCATCTTTCAATAATTTCTCTAATCAAATGAAAGTGCCGCAACACATGTTTGAATCCAAGATGAGACTTAGGAACTATTCCTAGTTCTGTAATGAACTTTTCATCCAAACAATCAACTTGCAGCTTCATTTACAGCTATATACTTTGTCTTTGTCACTAAACCAGCAACTCTTTGCTGTTTGGAATTTTTCCAATTCACTGCACTACCATTCAAGGTAATGACTTACCCTAAAGTGGATTTGTTGTCGTCTTGGTTAGTTTGAGAAAAAAAACTTGAGTCTATTTAGCCCTCTAGTTTTTAATTCAGACCCACCATATATTATTTCACATCCTTAGTGTTAGTTAAGTACTTTAAGATCTTTATCATTGTCTTACAGTGATCTTCTCCAGAATATGACTGATCAACATCAAGTCTCATATATTTCATTGCATACATGATACTTACTCATGCGATCTCTCTTTCATTGAGGATAATTTAAAGAGATACACTCCATGACTCATCATCGTGAGACTTCTCTTGGAGTTTGCCATGCTAAACACCTTTAGCATCGAATGAATATACGTTCCTTGGATTAAGCCAAGTATCCTTTTAAATCTATCTATATAGATTTATATCCCTAATTTATAGGATGCTTCTCCCAAGTCATTTATGGAGGAATGTTTAGACAATTTTATCTTTACTGATTGTAGCACTGGTATGCCATTCCTTATCAGTAGTATATCAACATATAATATGAGGAATGTTACAACGCTCCCACTGACCCTTTTGTACATACTAGGTTCATTCTCGTTTTTGATAAAATCAAACTCTTTTGATTATCTCATCAAAACGAATGTTCCATCTTTGAGAAGCTTGCTTCAATCCATAAATAGATTGTTGTAGCTCATATACAAGATTTTCTTCAACCTTTGAAACAAATTCCTCTGGTTGTATCATACATACATTCTCCTCAAGTCTTCATTGAGGATGGACGTCTTCACATCCATTTGCCAGATTTCGTAATAATAAGCTGCAATCACAAGCAAAATTCGAATGGACTTGAGCATTGCTACCAGTGAGAAGATTTCATGATGGATAACTACTTTTCATTATTTAAAATTTTTTGTCACCATTCTGGCCTTACAGGTCTTCACCTTGCCATCTGCTCCAGTCTTTCTCTTAAAGACCCATTTACACTATATAGGCACTATGCCTTTCGGTGGAGTAACCAGAGTCTATAATTGGTTCTCATACATAGAGTCTATTTCGGATTACATGACTATCTGACATTTCTCTGAGTGTCTACTACTCATAGCTATTTACTAACCAATTAACCTACCATAATGATACACCAAAACGTACATGTAACCCACGTATATTTGGTTAACATATTTATACCAAATAAATTATTTCAATAATAATCTCCATCAAACTATTTATTTTATTCAATAAGTAGCATTCTTGGCGTGAATAGTACCTGCGTGAATAGTATTTTAACGTTATTTTCCGAAAGCATTATATTCACTTCTATGAAGAAACAACACTTATAATCATCGCATACATATTATATAAGTTATAACATAACCTTTAAACGCTTAACACAGAATAATATTAATAAAAATTCATTTTATTCATAAGCTCGAATTACCATACCCACGATTCGCGATCGTTACATTAATTAACTATTAACTCTTTCTTCCCCAAATATATGTATATATTTCATACTTATATATACATATTTAGTTCACCATAAAAATCACATAAATATTTATAACACATATATTTTTACATTCAAACCTGATACGTCTCATAATAAGAATTTTATTTATTAAATTCTTATTTTAATTATTATTCCCGAAAAAATCTGGGTTGTCACATTCTTCCCCGCTTATAAGGATTCCTTCCTCGGAATCACAAATACCCAACCTCTGTTACTCGATTTTCATCTAATTTCTTCCGAAATTTTATCGTTGAATAATTTCAATGTATTACTTTAACATAAGTTTTATATTACCAATTTCATTCATTTTTCTCAACAAATTCTTGTAGGTTTTATTACATAACCTTTATTAAACTCAATTGTATTCTGAGTATTATCCTTTCGTTAGCCCATCAACTTCCTTTTATAAGGATCATTGTATGCTACAATCATCATAATAATTTAATATCATGATTTACTAACTCATAAATATTCAGGATATCACATTCATCCATTCTTTTAAGAATTTCGTCCTCGAAATTACAACATATTCATCTTGCTCATTCTATTCATCAAAACTAGCTACTCAACTCTTTCCTCTTTTAAGGATTTCTCTTCAATCATCATATTCTATGATCACTTTTCTCTAAGAAGTTCAGACCTTCTAAACATTCAACTTTCAGAATAATGGAATATCTTTCAGGAGTCTTCAATAATTTTTTAATAATTGTGAAGCAGCTTGAACTAATAGGAAATAAAAGATTCCTTAAAAAAAAAAAACTTTTTCCATCCGCTAAGAGGTCATAAAGACCGTGAACTCTTTCTTTTCTTTTCAAAAAGGTATTATAGTACTTTCCAACTGTAAACCGAGAGAATATTTAACAATCACAGAGACTGAAAATACTCCCAGCAAGTACTTTAGGGGATCCACATTTAGTACCCTATGTTGTGCACAACATTTAAGTCTTCGATGCGCAAAGTCGATTATCCGACGTAAATTACCCCTTTTTATCAGGGTTGTTCACCTCAGCCATTTTGATAAAATATTTCAATATCCATCTAGCGGAAACTGTAATGTCCGAGAATTTTTAAATATTGTATTAATTTATTTTAATATATGAAATTCATTTTATTAATGAATTTAATTGGACCCATGTAGGCATTATTAATTAATCATCTAAATATATGGTCCAAAATTTTCTCGCATTAGAGGGACTCATTAAAAGTTGAATAATTGGTGAGTTAACCCTAAGAATGTAATTTGCAAGCAAGATTGGAAAGGAGACTAATAAACCCTTTTAAATAAAGAATAATGATTAATAACAGATATTTGAAATAAGTAAGTAATTGGTTGAGTTATTTAATTTAACATATTAAAAATTACAAGGTGATTAATTTAATTTGGGTCACTTTCCTTTTATCTATGATGGCCCATTACTTTTATTTCGAATGGCCCAATGCCCTTATCATTCTTGTTGGGCTGCCCTCCCAATTATTTAGTCGACCCAACTATTGAGTAAGCCCAATTTCTTCTCAGCCGGACTGAATCATAGTTGTTAAGTCAATTGTGCTAAGCCCAATTCTTTTAGCAAGTTAAGTAAATGCTCAGCCGGGTTAGGTATTGGAAATGGACCGGGTCCATCGGATCGGGTTGGATCCGTTCCTCTCAAATTTGGGCAATTGGTAGTTTTATTTGGGAAGAAACCAGTCGGTGATGTAATTGAGGGTTTAACCGAGCAAAAAGGGACCCTCAGCACTCAAATCAGATGGACGGGAGAGAGAGTTGAGGGTGTCGAGTGCCGGCGTCGGCGTGGGGCGACCGACCGTTGGACTGGAAGAGAAGCTCGGTGACCGGTGGGCAACCCAAGGCTCGAGGCGGACAAAGCGAGAAAGCCATGGGCGACCGAGCACGACTGTCGGACCAAAGGATGTAAGCGTAGAGTGATTGACCGATGGGAAAGGCGTCGCGCGAAGGTTGGCCAACGGTACAGCTGGGCTCGGATGGGTTGACACAGACCGCTACTCCTCTACCCGTTGGTCATTGGGTTGTCAATTGAGGTATTAACCGGCGAATTGGACAAACGAGCTCCTATAAATTGAAGGCCCCAACCCACTAACGTAGCTGCCAATTTCGTTGCTTGTGAGTCCAGAAAAAAAAATACCTAATAGATAATAGAAATCGCAGCAAGGAGACAGGGGAGGCCAATAGTGGATGCCTGAATTCGTTTCGTATTTTGGGAGAAGAAGGAAGGCGGCAGTCCGATCGAGCCAAAGGTATAACAGTGAGCCGTGTGGTCCATTTGATTTGTGTTCTTTCTTTTCCTCTTGTTCTTTCTTTCAGATTTTTTTTAATTTATGGCTGGGATATGTTGCAGTGTGATTTCCCTTTGATGTTGATGTCGAAATTTTAATTGTTGTGATTTGGGAAATCTGTGTATGAGGGCCATGACAAGGCCAGGAGTTACAAGGATGGATTGTGGTTTGTGGTATCATGTAATCACTGTATTGTTTTTTGAAACATTAATATGCATGCAAACTGTTTGATGAAGTGTCAGTAAGAACCAGCTGGTTAACCTTGCTTGTTTTGTTGATTTAGCGAACTGTTAGACTAATAATAAGAAAATCCTATCATTTGTTATACTAGGTGTGGCTGTTATGTGGTTGTTGTAACCGAGCGGCGGACTTACGCCATGGCTCGTGGGTGTCGTGCCTGCGTGCCGCGCGAGCGGCAGCCGCGCCCTGAGGCACCTCAGTGCTGATGGGTTAGTCAAGTAGTCAGTCGACTCGGTTGGGGTTGGGCAGTGTGAGGTCAAAAGACCCTTCCCATGTTGATTAGTGTTAATATACCACAAATGCAACCACTAACACTGTTGTTTGTAATATTATTGGTTATTGTTTGGTTTAATGAAACACTACTGAAAATAATTAATTGGGGATAATAAATATTTAATTAGTAATTAATAATTGAGTATGAGTGAAATCAATAAATTAATTATTTATTATTTGATATTAAATAATTAATAACGATAAGAAACATTTAATTATTATTTAATAAGGTTAATAAATAATTATTTATTATTTTTTCAATAAATAATAAATAAAGATAGTTAGTTATTACTTAATAATAAATGAAGCTTTGATTATTGCTTAACTACTATTAAATAATAATCAAGTATGAGTTAAGATAGTAATTTATTATTTATCAATAAATAATAAATAAAGATAACGAATAGCTACTTATTATTTAATCAATTAATTATTTATTTATTTATTTTATTTTATTTTTTTCACTAAATAATAAATAAGGATACTAAATGTTAATTATTATGTAATGAATAATAATTAACTAAAATCCATAAAGTAGTTATTTATTATTATTTAATTATTAATTAATATTAAATAATAATTAAGCATGAATAAGTTAACAAAATAATTATTTATTATTTATCAATAAATAATAAATAAAATAAATATTTAATTATTATTTAATTAAATAATAGTTAAGTATGAATGAAGCTAATAAGTAATTAATTATTGTTTATCCGTAAATAATAAATAAAGGTAATAAATATTTAATTATTATTTAATCTTAAATAATAATTAAGTATAAGTAAAGTTAATAAATAATTACTTATTATTTATCAATAAATAATAAATAAAGATAATAAATATTTAATTGTTATTCAAATAATATTTGATAATAATTAAGTATGACTGAAGGTAATGAAATAATTATTATCGTAATAAATAAGGATTGTTAAACTATGTTTAGGGACAGATAAGGGTAATAAATCCGGGAAACCAAAGAATAAGTAATCATGATTAGCTACCATCAATTTAATAGCTAAAGATTATTAATTTCTGTTTAGCTAATGTTAAATAGTAATTAAATATAGATGGTGAATTTTACCTGTTGAGTAAAAGGTATAGTGAGAGGTGTCAATATACAACTGTTAATTGATAAATCGACTTTATCCAATGATAGGTCACTCGAGATCAATTAATTAAAGCTAAAATATATCTGTAGCCGAGCAAACAGGCAAGTTCCCTAATTACATTTTCTTTCAGTATATTGGATACAAGTTCTTCCTTACTCAACTTTTACATTGAGCAAATTTCTAAACCTTATGCACTATTTTAATTCGTGCAAACAGGTATATTGTTGCAAATTATTCTTTAAGCTTGAATCTTATCTCCAAGCATGCTTTAAGTGGTCTAATTACTTTTAAAATTATTTCACCTCTATGTATTATTGACATTCGCATTCGTGCATTTGAATTCGTATATTTATTAAAGTTCCGAGATTTAGGGACTATTCATAATTAAGTCTGAACCTTTGTTCGGTCAGACAAGTATGTGAAAATTTATAAAAGCTATCCGAACCAATCGAGGGTGAGGATTCTTAGACTGTATGAACACCCCTTTATTTATAGGGGAGTACCCCACGTACCGTATATAAGGTACAAATAGCAGAATTAAATGTTATGCATATACATAGGGTACGCGAGGCTGATCCCCTCAAGTACGTTATTCTGTAGCCAGTAACCAGAGGGTCAACCAGCTATTGACTCCTTTGGAAGTTATCGTTCAAAGTCTATTTGACTATCAATTGTTCTAAAAGCAATTATTGTTCTTGCTTCTGATTTTTCTAATGTTGAAATTCCTTAATATCCCTTCATCATGATATATCCTTATTGTCATACTTTAAACTTGCTAGGCAAACTCGTTGCTCATTCTTGCTATATCATGATCTCATTGCAGCTAAACCCGAGACGTCAGGGAAGAACAAAGGGAAGGAAAAGATGAAGTGATAGACTTCATGTAGCAGAAAATAATATTATGTGTAGTTAATTACTGTAATGTAATTTAATCCCTGATAGTTATTAGGGTACGGATTGTGTATGTGTTTAAGGTTATTTGTATTCTGGGACTAGTAACACCTTGTAATGAACAACGTATGTTTATTTTATTCCGCATTTTAGTTACCATATGTTGTTAGAGGTGAATGCTTGTATTGGATCGTGATGACCGGATCCGGGTATTTGGAGACCCGAATTTGGGGGCGTCACAGAAACAATTGGCCTAGACTAGCATTACTAAATTGTTCGTATATTACGTACTTTAAATCCTTTTAGATATTTAATGTAACTGAAATTCATTTTGAGGACATCATAATACTGCACTGTTGCAACAATGTGTTAGGATTCTGTCATTTATCATCCCTACACCATGGCTTTAATGGCAAGCGATGATTTCATAAATACATTTTGAAGTTTTCAAAATAAATCTTGTCTAGCCAAAACAATTAGCATAGACATACTTCATAATATAGTTCATGTAAACTGAACATCATTTTATGACTTTCTCATACTGCACCATGTAATAGTGCGTTGATGATTCCTTCATTTGTCATATCTACACCATACTTTCAATGGTGCGTTGACAATTTTAAAAATACATTTTGATATAAAAATCAATATTGTCTAGCTGAGACAAGTAGCGTAGACATACAAACAACAGGACTTAAAAAAAGTTTAACAGTTCAATAAATGAACAAATCTTTTCAAAGGCACATAAGTGCTGTAACGATCCGAAATTTTCAAGGTTCATTATTAATTAAATAATGAGTCTAATTTCTAATGACTTATTTTGCATCTAAATTTTTTTTTTTGGGAACCAACATGAGTTTGGTAGTATTATCGATAAATGTTGATATCAACAAATAGTTGAGATGATGAGTTTAATTAAATATTCAATTTATTTTGATGTAACAAGTTTAAGTGGGAATAAATAATTTTTTTAGTTGGGTAAATGAATTACTTAAGTTGATACGTGAAAGAGGTATTTTGGGTAGCTGAATTTATTTCCATAATTAAGGAGAAATGAGTTATTTAATTTAAATGTATTGAATAATTTATTTTAATGGCACGGGTAATATATATATTGAATTACATATTGTTATTATTATTTGATTTCATAATTTATTGGGGAATTTTTTTTGTAAGAAATTAAGAGGTGAAAATGATATATATTTATATATTATTTTCGTATATATTATATATTTATATGTGTATAAACAGTAGGTGTGTATATATATATATATATATGTATGTATATATATATATATGTATGTATGTATAATCATGTGGTGGGATTATAATATAGATAGACATGTATATAATGCATGCATGCAGGAAGTGGTGTGTGGGTGTGTTATATTATATAATGTAAATAAGGTCATATATAATGCTAGTAGGTAGTGGTGGTGTGATGTCTGATACATGTGCAAGCATATACTACAAACATATTTTAAGGCATGTGTCGGCCAGTGGGTGTGGTGCTCCACGCTAGAAAAGAAAATTGATGCAATTCAGGACAATAATGTGTAATCTGGTACACTAATAAAATTAGTAGTACGGTAAACTACATCCGTTTTTAATGAAACGAATTTTAAAATGATCATGAAGATATATACTATTTTATGGTATATTTAGTTTTCATACATGTGGTAATATTATTTTCACTATGTGTATAATTAAAGGGTATTTAAAGTATAACTAATATTTTATTGCAGCGTGTTGGGGACATAACTTGAAAACAACCATTCTGGGATAAATCCCCCTCCCATGGCCGTCCATATAGAGAGAGAAAGGGAGTTGTGGCTTTTCAAATTTTATTTAATTTAATTAAGTTACTTGTATTGGGTATTGTGAGACTTGATTTGATGGAATAAAGCCTATTATGTCACATTTCCTTCTTATACATTGTCAAGTTCCTTGTTGTAAGGACTAGGTACTTGATGACAATCCTATTGGAAGATTTTTTTTTTGATTAGATATATGGATTATAAGTATTTTTGGAGTATTAAGGGATTATTTTGAGCAAATGAATAATTGGACATTGTGGGATTAAAGGCCCCATAGCCGTGTACCCCATGAGGGGATGGGTTGGTGTTGGTTGCTTGCATAGTTAACTTGATGTACAACAAGAAATGAGGTCACTAATAGACAATGAATGCATACTAGTTTGAAATTAAAATGTGACCTTAGCTTGCCTACTAACCTCCTATTATGTTCAATCCCTTAAGCTAAGGGATAGAGTGTGTTGATGGGTATCCTTGTGGGGATTTTTGGGGTATAGGTATATTATTGATATGTATTCATTTGGTGAGAGGATCAAATAAATGACTAAAGGCTTTAGAATACTTCATTTTCATTTAGCGAGAGTTGTGAGCATTTAGATAAGAGAATCCAATCTAGAGAGAGAAAACGAAATGGGTGTTAACCAAACCTTGAAGGAAAGCTACGGGTGATTTGAGGAAGGAAGAGGGAGACTCCATCTAACCTAGCCAAACTTCTATATCATCTGGAGAGGATTTGCAAAGGTAAATCTTCAACTTAAATGATTTCCTTTTTGGTTTAAACTAAGTCATGTGTTCTTGTTTTTCCTTTAAGCTTCCATGTGCGGTAGTTTGTATGCTATCCTTTTTGGATATTCTTGTTGCTTAGGGTTGGCTTATATCGTTACTAAGATGCTCTGTAAGCTATTAACATCATCAAAATGGGACCAATACGGAGAAGACCTATACCCCATGCATGAAAGAGGAAGAACATGAAAATAAATGACGTTCGGACATTTTAGTAGACTGTATAGCTTTGATTTTGTGTGTGGTCGTTGTTGTGTTATTGTGCGTCCATGAGTTACAAAGATAACCCAGTTAGAACGACATGAAAATATTTTGGATCAAAGTTTTGGTGAGGGTTTGAGTAAATCATGCTTGAAATATCAAAACAGAATTTTTCGGGTTTTGCGGCTTAAGTTTTGGACTCGTTAACGATATCGGGTAGCTCTACATTTTTGATATGTTGTAGCCCCGTATCTAAGGAGTCCATAGAGTTCAAAACGGACGGATTTGAGCGTGTATCAGCGTAGTTATGATCTTCAAGTGAATGCACGCAAGATTTACCGAAGTCGGATATGATTTTAAAAAAAACAAAAGTATTTTCTGAAATATTTTGAAAAATATTTTGTTAGTGTAATATTGTAAAGCATAACATTATAAAAGGTTAGGAAGTTGAATGGACCAAATCGGACTTGTATTGGGCAAGTTATGAATTTTAGAAGATTTACTTTCGGATATAAAATACTCTCCAGTATGCTAAAATCGCGACCTGAAGCTACTGCATGGGATGGCTGAACCAGACCGGCGCGCATGGCGCGGGAGTGCAAGGGCTGGCCGACCGCGCATGGTGCGGCAGCTACTGAGCGCACGCCAAACGGTGTCATCTCGACCCAGGCAGTGCTGGAGCGCGCTATGCGCGAAGGGCCTATCCTGGGGCAGATTACGGTTTTGCCCCTCCGTCCAGATTTCGTTCTAATTACGGTTTTGCCATCTGGTTTAATTTTAACTAATTTAAATGTTGTAAAATTGATTATTAATTTCTATAAAAATAGTAAACATGCAAAAATTAATATTTAAGCCTTTAAAATTTATATTTTCTAAATATTATAATTAATAAAGTATTATTTAATTACTGTTAAATAATAATTTAGTCTAAATGAGATTATTAAAGTAATTATTATTTGATTGACTAAATAATAAATGAACTTAATTAGTTATTATTTGTTATAGAAAAATAACTAATGATGTGTAATAATTTTTGTTTAATTATTTTATTATTTGCATAACTTTAAATAAGAAATAAACTTAATTAGTTATTATTTATTAATGACTAGAGATGTTTTAATACTTTCTATGTAATTATTTATTATTTGATTTACTTTAAATAATAAATAAACCTAATTAGTTATTATTATTTATTTTGAAATAATAACTAAAGATGATTGTTACTTACTATTTAATTATGATGTGTTTATTATTCCTAAATTAATCTATCATTAACCTAAGTTAATCAGGGTTCATGATAGTATGTTGTGCTATGTGCGCTATGTGATTTACTTATGTGTTAAATAAGGTCTTTTGTGATCGTATAGACACTGTATTAATTAATAGCCGACTTTATCAATGTTAGGTTCTTCAAATCAAGTTAATTAAAGCTAGAATTATTTGTAGCTGAGCAGACAGACAAGTTCCTTATATCGAAACTTTACCTTATTGCAAGTTTCTAATCCTTGTTGAATTTGAGATTGCATAAGTACCCCGTACTATTGCAATTTCTTGAACTTATTATTTATTGCAAGTTCTCTAATATGACCGAAATTATTATTCAGCAAGTTCTATCTTATTCGTTTTGTTTATCGACAAATATTCTATTATTACTGCAAGTTTCCTATCCTTAGTCATATTTTGTTGAGCAAATTCTCTATACCGAAACTTTAATTGTCGCACGTTTCCTTGAACCAAATCTTGTATTTATTTTTATGATGCAAATTCCTTAACCATACTCATTTTTATTCAAGCAAGTATTATCGTTGTACATGTTTCTTATCCTACTCCTTTCATTATTTAGTAAGTTCTAATTCTTGTTTACTTTAATATTAGACAAGGTTTCTATAGTATTGCAAGTTCCTAACTCACACTCGAATTATTATATTACAAACATGTTAGTGGTTTAATTATTAACAATTATTCTATATCCTTTATAATTATTGATCTTCGCACCCTGTGCAAGTTGTTATTGACATACAAGTTTTCTTTAATCTTACTCCATTGTATATTTAGTAAATTTCTAATCCTTGTTGAATTTGGTACTACATAAGTACTCTGTACTAAGCTATTGCAAATTCTGGAACTTATTATTTATTACAAGTTCTCTACTCTAACTGAAATTATTATTCAGCGGGTTCTATCTTACCCGATTTGTTTATTGAGTAAGTATCCTATTATTATCATAAGTTCCCTATTTGAACTATTTCTTGTGATTCTACACATTCTAAATTTATGCCTTGCCGCACGCATGTGCATTTGAGATATTGTCAGATTCTTGAATCGCTTGAACCCAATAGTTTTATTTCGCATAAATTGCATCATAAGTATGGGTCTATACCATTGTTCGGTTAGACCAAGTATTGAAGCATGAGTTTTGAATTCATAAATTGTTTGCTAGTTTTCTTTAATCCTACTCATTGTATATTCGAGCAGGTTGTATTGTTATATTACGACCAGTTCTCCAAACCTAAATAGTCGGTTTCTTTATAGTTCGTTCTTAACCTTGTACTTTAAATCGTACAATTATTTATAAACTCTAAATTATTCGAGTATACTGGTGGTTTAATTATTGTTAATTAGCCACCTCATTGACGATTATTGGTATTCGCACATAGTGCATTTGCATTTCTGTTCATTATTGAACATCTATTACTTGAAGTTCTTTATTCCTGAACTGTTGAATAGAAGGCTATGCCACTAGTTCGGCTAGTCTTATGCATGAGATCAGAAGGATTATCTAAAAATGTAGTCTACGCCAATTGTTTCGGCTAGACATTTGTATATTTAAATTCATTTGATTGAATATTGTTGCAGCTGTCCAAACCGTTGATGGTACAGACTCTTATAATCAGACTGAGCAGAATAACCCTTATAAAAGGGGTTTTGATGTTGATTTACTCGACTTAGCGCGCACACAAGATAATTAATGTTATGCATATACATTGGGTACAAGAGGTTTGGCCACCTCGCGTATCCACCTGAGTGTTTACAGTAGCATTAGCTGTTACACTACTCCTGAGTGTTTACAGTAGCATTAGTTGTTACACTACTCCGAGATGCTCAGTTAAGACCTGGGTAAGTTTCTCACGAGGTGCTCTAGGTGAAACGTCTGGTTAAGCCCTCAACCATGTTCAGGGTCTATAGTGACCAACTCAGCAGTAAATACTCTTTACCATTGATTTCAAATATCAATTCTTAAAGTTATTCAATCGTGCAAGTGTTATTTGAAGTCATCATTATTGATATCGCTCTTGAAATTAATATTGTTAAGATTATCAGTTGTTCAGTTAATCTTCTAGCAGCATTACTGTTGATAGTTATTCACAATTATTGTATATTGTGAAATCCAAGGAATTGTATTCTTTTCATTCATGATATATCTTTATTGTCTATTTTAACTTGCTGAGCAATTTGTGCTCACCCTTGCTATATCGTGAACCATTTTTAGTTATGTCCGAGTTCGTACAAGACGCCAATGATGATAAAGGAAAAAGACAAAGTCCGTGTGTGACTTATGCTCGGTTTATTTAGTTTACCTATGTTGAAAACTCTTTTGTGTTATTACTTCGATGTATTAAGGTTGGAAAACCTGGGATGATTGTAAGTTGTTACCAATAATTATATTCCGCATTTTTATTGGGTAGTTAGAATGTTTTTTAAGTTGGATCGTGAGCACTGGATCCGAGGTTCAAGGAACCCGGATTTGGGGGCGTCACAAGTGCGAATACAAGAACTCTAACAATCCGGATTTTCAGTAATTATTAAATAAGAATTTTATTAATAAAATTCTTATTATGAGAGGTGTCAGATTTGAATAAATATATATATATGTTGTATATTTTGAAATATTTGATTTGGTGTGAAGAGATTAAGTGTGAATATAGAAGATAAATATATATTATATTGGGAAAATGAGGTTTAATAGTTAATTAAACTATTAAAGAAAGTAAATGAAATTGTTACGAAAAGAAAACTAACTGAATATTATTAGTTAATTTAATTAAGTTGAAAATTATATTATGAAATAATATAATTTAATTATTATGCCTTGTTGGCAATGGAATTGTTATGAATTAAATTTTATAAATAATGAGAGTAATTCACTTAATTAAAGTAGTGAATTAATGTAAATATATATTTATTTTAATAAAATGAGAAAGCAATGTGTTACATATAAATGTAATATATTAATGTAATACGATTATGAATTTCGTAAATAGTTAAAATATTAATCGAATAAAATAAATATTTTAGCTGGGATATTTATATTAAATAAAATAAATATTTGATGGAAATTATTGTGGAATAATTTATTTAAGTATGATGATATTAAGTAAATTGATGATAAACAATTTTATAATCGGTGTGTATTTTTATTACGCTAATAGAATGGTAATGTTCTAATTTAATTAAATAATTAAATTAGAGGATTAATAATTTATTAAATAGAAATTATAATTTATTAGTAAAGTTTAATTTGATTTATTGATAAAATATGTTTAATTAAATTAAGTGTGACAAATGTATCATATAGTAAGTGAAATATTCAAATAAAGGAAAAAGGAGTTTAAATTGGTTTGGCCAAACATAGCCTAGACCTTTGATTTTGCTAACTGTCGAGTCTTTTCTAGTTTGGTAATTGATGAAGGAATTGAGTTCTAACGTTAAAAAAAAAAAACCTTCATCAGTTAACTTATTCTTCAGTAATGGAAAACTTGTGAGAAAAATAGAGTGGGTTTGACAGTTCTGTGAAAATTGAAGAAGAGAACTTTTGGAAGAACAAGAAAGGAAGAAGAAGGATAATCATCTAATCATCTATTCAAAGTCTAAACAAGAATCAAAAGTAATAATCTAACTTTGAGTTTTTAGTTTTCTATTTCTTGAGTTTTCTTTGAAAAGTGGATTTTGGTGGATGAATGATAAAGATGTTATTTATATATATTTATAGGCATGCTTAATCTGTTATATTGTATCTAAATATGATTTTGGAGTAATCAAATCCATGAAAACATGTTTTAAAATAAAGAATTTGGGTTATAAGGGAATATGTATATTTTGGCTTGTTTTGGAGTCAAAATTGGCTAGGAATTCACGTATAGAATCTGAAATTGATGATGAATGTTGTTAATACTTTGAGATACGAAAACCACGAAAGTTAAATGGATCAATTTGGCTGAATAACGAAAGTTCATGCTCTATATTCATATTTTAAAACCAAAGTTACGCTAAATATGTTAAAATATGAAAATAGAGCATGAACTTTGGTTTTAATTCTCTTAAACTGCTTGTTTATATTGTTTAAGTTGTTAGAATCACTGTATACATATTGGGTATTGATTCTACAAAGTTTATATTGTCTGGGTATGTCTAAATTGCTGTTAAAATGAAGAAATTTGGTTTGGAATTGTGCTGCTCGCGAACAGTAACGAATTCTGACTCGCGGCGCTATAACATCGGTTCCAAAAGTAAAGTCAGCGCCGCAGCGCCGACCCTGGCCGAATGAAATTGTAACCCAGCCCAGCGCCACAGCGCCGGACCTTAGTGTAAAATCATCGCTGCAGCGCCGGTTGGCAGTTTGGCCCAGAATTGAAATTTTAAGTGCATGGTTCTAGGAATGTTTATATAATCATTTCTAATGATCATAAGATACATATTACAGTGTCATAACAAGCCTTAATCAAATGTTAAGTGTCGACTAAAAGAGAAGTATAAAGAAATGATATAGTAAATGGAGTTTTACTATAAAAGCTATATATTAGCTGTTTAAACTCCGAATTTGGGAGTAAAGATAAAAGATATTTCTGAAATGGAATATAAATGGTTTAAGCTTCCAGATTTAAAATATTTACATCTTAAAATGTGTGAGACCTTTATTATTTACATTAAAGATTAAGATGAATAAAGTTTCTAAAGGAACCAAGATGGGTTTTGAATTAAGTATAAATAATATTAGTTTTTATAAACTAATATTTATTGATAATGAATATACATGCATGTTTTGCGACATATTTAATTATCTAATATGTGTGCGCATGTAAATGCAATTATGTAGGATTTGTGGAGAGAAGTTAAGTTAAATTATAGCGGTAATTCCAATCAAGACAAGTTTCTCAGTTTATTTATGTGGACTTATAATTGCTACGAATAAGTGTTAGCATAGTTTATGTTTACAAGTATGTGATTACCTATGAACCGTATTATTTGCTTTGTGAATGATGAAGGTCAAAAATATGACTAATTGTTGAATTGAGTTAAAGAACTCAATATATATGTGCAATGAATGACAGATGCAGAACATGTGTAGTATGCTATGGTACGTATATTGCTACTGGCCTTGCATAAGTTTAATGATGCAATTGTAATATGCTTGAACATCAAGAATATAAATGCATGAATTAAATGTGAAACCTATGTGCTACGTGATGCATGATAGGTTGTTAGACTTGTTGGGCCATCTGTGAAACATATGTGCTACGTGATGCATGATAGGCTGTTAGACTTGTTGGGCCATCGTGCTCAATCTTGCTTAATTTGCAGGTTAAAGATATGATACAATCTCTCGTGATTAGGAGCACATGAAAAGAAGACTAGATATTTAATTGAGATGATATTGAACCATTTGATGGTATTTTACATGTGTAAACCATAAAGATGTAAATCATTGAGTTATTCAATAGATAAAGACTGTCTGTTCAAAAAGGGGAATGTATTATGGTGATTGTATTGTATGTAAAGATTTTATAAGTGAATCATCGACGGGAAAGATATTAAGTATTGAGACTTGAAGCTCTTAATACATTTATTCAGATTAAAAAATCATATACTAAATATGATTTCAATATAAAAAGTAAAGGTTAAGATTCAGGAAAATAAAGAAAGAAGACCGAAAACTTTAAAAATATTCCGC
>CM068387.1:42204075-42364075 GCA_034770075.1 Aralia elata | reverse complement strand
TATAACCCTTTCGGTTATTAAATTTTTCATTACTAATATATAGTATATTAGGTTATATAGTTCTTTTATTATACTCTACACCGTCGATAAATATACATATTCATAATATATATATTCACTTTATCATCAAATAATTAATATTTTCTATATAATAGGCTTGACATTTAACCTCATGTTTTATCAAAAATCTCTTTTTACTATTTGCTAAGCTCCACAAACCTTTATTATATGGCTTGCCATATACAGTTCACTTACCATGATCTTCATCCCTTCTTGGACTTTTATTAAACTTCTAATACTTGACTACTAGGTTAGGCTCATTTAATTAACACTACCGCACCTAGTTCATCTCTTCCCAATTTAATATCTTTGGGTTCTCTGCAACTACCATTCAGGCTCAATTTCCATTAATCTATATGATCAATTTAATTAAACTTTCTAAGTATAGGTATATATATAATTATACATATACTCATTCTCTTGTTCCTTATTATAACAAGCTAACATCGCTAATACAGCAAACTGTTTTTCTAATTCAGCAAACCGAATACACTAATTCAGCAAACCGAATACACTAATTCAGCAAACCGTTTCTTTTTCCATATGTATCTTTACATAATCTCTTTCCTTAATTCACGTAAAGTTAAAGGTAACATAATACCTTGTTCTTAACTACATTCAAGTATAGTTCCATTCGGGGTTTTGAATTTTGTAACCCTTATTCTCTCAATTCTCTTTCAAATAGTAAACCATATAGGTTTTTTTTTTTTTATAGAAATTTTTAATAAATCCACAAATTCCCATCGAGGTTTTATTCTTTAACCTTTAATCATCATCCAAGATTTTATTAATAAATCTTATAAATTCTCGGGTCGTCACAGCTTGGATAGCATTAAAGAATTTATAAAATTCAACTCATATCTTAATATTTGTTTAGCCAAAGCAAAAGGCGTTAACATATTTCTAAAACAGTTCATGGAATATCGAACTTTAAAGCTTTAACAATACGCAATATAACATAGCTGAATAACTTGTGCAATTATTAAAAGAATTGCATAAGTTTAGAGTTCACACAATATATAAACATTTCGTAAATTAGAACTTCAATACGGCATTTGAATGAAGCTAGAAAACTTGAACAATAAAATAATTTATGGAAGTTAGAAACTTGCCTGATGCGTTCTTTAATTTATACTTTAAAAATTTCCTTCAAATGTCATACACATTTAATTAATAATAACATACCAATTAGTCACATAAAGACTCCAAATATTGGGTTACGTTACAGTATTTCTCATTTTAGGTTGCTCGCATTTTAAAATTGAAGTAACGCAACAACCCTTCAAAAACATCTTATGGCATCGTGGCGTTCGAGAATGCCACGACCCTCTTCACGACCCCCTACGATAGTCTATATTCATTATTTTTTATTTTATAATATTCACCTTTTATAACTTGGAACATTTTGGAACAATGTCTAAAATGTTGCACGGTGTCGCGACACGGCACGACGACATGCCCAAGGCATGGCGTTGCAAAAAAGCTCGACGACACACCCATGACACCCCCGATATGCACAACGCTGCTCGACATCGCTCACCATGCCCCGTCGTGCACAACGTCGCTTGACATCCCTCGATATGCCCCGACGTGCATAACGTTGCATATGCCCTGACGTGCATAACGTTGCTCGGCATTGCATGGCGTTCAAAAATAGCCTGGCGACACGCTTGAGCACAGCCCCCCGTCAGACAGCCCAACAGCCCCCAACAGGCGAGGCCCTGGCAGACAGCCCAGCCAGTAGCCCAGCAGCTGCAGCCCCTGCGCTCCCCAACCTGAGGCCTCAACGCCCCGCACTGTCGTGCTAGCTTGAGGCCCAGTATCGCACTCGCCCGCGTGCACCAACCAGTGCCTAGTGCCTAAGCAGCCACTACTCATGCAGTGTGCTTCTTGCCTTGGGCAGCTTTGACACCCCACCTTTTGAGCCTCATAACTAGCTCATTCCAAGTCAGAATGAGTCCGTTCTTGATCCATTTTCTTGCTGGATTCTGCTCTACAAAACCCCCAAGAAACTTTAATTTTCCAGCATTCTTAACAAGCCAAAACATTGGCTCAAAAATCAGTCTTTAACTAGTTTTTAATTTTAGGCAGATTTGACGCACCTACTTCCTAGCTTCAGAACTCACTCATTGGAAGTCAGAATGAGTTCGTTCTTGAGCCTATGGCTTCCTTAAACAACGTACTACACAACTCCCAAAAAATCAAAATTTTCCAGAAGCTTTAACTAGCCACAAAAATAACCTAAAAAGTCAGTATACAAACTAGTTTTTAATCGTTTTACATGTTTTACTAGAAAATCCATCATGACTTCGTTACAATAGATTTTACCCTCGTTCCAATTGGGTTGTGTTCATAACTCATAAGAGCACAACCAATCATGTTGGAACTTAATTTTCAGTTTTAGAGCATTATAAATTTTGGTCCCAAAACAGTCCACTATTTAGTTAATATCCATCGTTACGCATAGGTTTCATTTTTCATTTGTTCCACTTTGCATGCAAGTTATCGGTGACTTAAAGCATAAAAACTACCAACACAACATCCTTATACCTCCAAGATCCTTCATGATCCTCATGTCACAACAACAACTGTGACACCCCCAAATTCAGGTACCAATACCTCGAATTTAGTGCTCACGATAAAATGCATCCATACACCTCTAAACAACATAAATCAACTAATGTGGAATAAAATAAACATATGTTGTTCATTACAAAAGGTTTACTACGGTCCCAAGGTCTACAACCTTAAATAAATACATCGCAGAATACATTAATAATACAAAACTATTCCACGATTACACAACGGGATAGTATATATAACTATTCCTTAAGCTTTCCTTTGCCTTTGTCCGCTTTGGAACTCCCCGGCTTAACTGCAATAGGTTCATGATATAGCAAGGGTGAGCAACTACTTTGCTCAGCAAGTTTAAAAGTGAGAATGAAGATATATCATGAATGAATAAGAATAATAGCTGCATAGATCAACAATTTATGAATATTGATGAATTAGCTGATATGACATAATCAAAGTCCAAATGAAACAATGAATAATGATTATTTACTGCTGAGTGGTCCAACCGACCATGAACTTTTGGCCAAAGAGTCAATCATTCGACTAACTCTTTTAAAACCTGGCCCCGTCAGTTGTACTCGAGGGGATCAGCCTCTCGTACACCATGTATATGCATAACATTTAACTCTGACTGCATCGAACAACCGACACATTATAATCCCCTAATAAGGGTTGCTCTCTCAGTCTAAGAATCCGCACCAACAATCGGTTTGGATAGCTTTTAAAATAATAACCTGTACATGTCTAACCGAAGCAAATGGCGTAGACTATCTCCTTAAACAGTTCATGAATGAAGAACTTAAACGTTTCACAATCCAATAATAGATAATGAATTCAAATGCATAAGCTGCGAATATCAATAATTATCTTGGAGATGGAGTAATTGACAATAATTAGTCCACTAATATGATTCAAAAGTAATAACTCAATTTGAGTCATGAAATTTGCAACAATATACAACCTGTATAAAATATGAAACCTGCTAAAAATATAATTCGAGTAAGGTTAAGGAAAACTTGCCCAACACAAGGGTTAGACAAGCGTTAGGAAACTTGCATTCAATATATAGAAAGAATGAAGTTAGGGAACTTGCCTGAAGTGCTGCTACAATAATACAACCCACGCTCCTTAATATCCTACACAATTAAGTATATATTTACATAACAATTTGTCACATACCAAATAATGGTTTAAAACGGACGCTGCATCATTAAAACACATTGATTGCCACTACGACTACGCCGGTGAGCTGGCGGGGGTCGAGGGGCAGCGCCCCCTGGAAACCAAGCCTAAATTACAATTAGATTATACAATTTCTGCCTTAAGACAATACTAATTTGGTTGACATTTAATAAATAATTAAGCATTTAGGGCTTAACAAAATATGCTTAGTTAACCTGTCTAATCATTTAATCCAAGAAAAATATAAGTGTTGGATCCTGCTAAAATGGGCTCATTAGGTCCGACCCGGTCTGACTAACCCAACCTGGCCCAAACACAGAGCTCGCGCTGCAGCGCCAAGCTCAAGCACTGGGCCTCACGCTGCGGCGTGAGTCCCGTGTTTTCCCAATGACAGGGCCTCACGCTGCGGCGTGAGCCTTAAGGCTTGGGCCTCACGCTGCGGCGTGAGCCCCGGTCTTTCCCTTCTTGCCCCTCGCTGCAGCGTGGGCTGCAAGGCTTATGAGTGGCGCTGCGGCGCGACTCTCTAGTAGCCGGATTCTGGGTTTCTTCCCAGTTCGCGACTTCGACCTCCGGCCATTCCAACCTCCATAACTCCTTCAATACACAAGCAAAATGGTCCATTTCGGACTCTATGGACTCCTAACTCATGGGGCTACAACATATCAAAAATGCAGAGCTACCCATTAATATTAACATGGTCAAATCCTAAGCCAAAGTGTAAAGTTCATACTCTGTTCTTCGAGTTCTTGACATATTTTACAAGAATCATTACTACGAACTCGTTTGAACTCCATTCCAACTGGGTTAGCTTCACAACCCATGGAACTACAACACCATAGCAACAAATAAAATTAACAAACACAAAATCATAGCTTTACAGTCCTCTAAAAAGTCCAAATGTCCAAGTTCATGTCCAAAGTCCATTGTTCTTGCTCCATTAAGCCAAGGTAAGGATTTCTTGCGTTTTTGTTCCACTTTGATGTTATTAATGGCTTACATAGTCTCTTAACAACATTTACAAACAATCACAACAAACAAAAACACCAAGAATCGCCAAAAATCCGACCCACAAGCTTAAGAGCTTAAAACTAAGAAAAACTTGAAAAACTTGGCAAGGAATCGAATGGAAAGGATTTGGTTGATTGTTTACCTCCGTAAATCCTTCCTAGATGTTAAGAAGCTCGGCTAGGCTTTGTTTTGGGGGTTCTCCTTGCTTGGTTCCTCCACCCGTGCCTTCTTCTTCTTCCTTATTTCTTTTCCGGCGAGTTCTTCCTCTTCCGGCGACTTTTTCGGCGACTTCTTTCTCTTCCTTCTTTGCAGCTCTCTCTCTCTTTCTCTCTCTCACTATCAGCTGATGGGAATGGGAGGAGTGTGGAGTGCAAGAGAGGATGAATGATTGAATGGAATGGGAGAGTAGAGGAGTGAATTAAGGAGAAAATGGGTTTGGTGCTCAAGGTTGGCCAAAATTCAAACTTGCCGGCAACTCCCCTTCTCTCTCCTCATTTTCTAGCAATTTGATTGGTGGAAAATGGTTTGGTGGTTCCCACTTGAAATAACAAGCCAAAATAAATACCCGAAAATATCAAAAATATATCCGAAAACTCCCACTTTTGTACCAAAACTGGAAAATAACTCTACCCAAAATTAAAATGGGTACTCCCATAATTATTGGGATGTATAAAAATAATTATTATGGGATTTGTCCATTTATTCGGAACACCCATATAACACATTTCGGATACGGATAAAATCACGTATCAGCTCAAATAAAATTTCCGACACTTGGAAAAATTATTGGTACGCATACACGTATTTATGAAATTTATTAACATCGAAAAAGACACAAAAATGTTATGGCATGAAACGTGCCTCGGGAAACGTGCCTCGTGAATAGTGATTTAGCGACGCTACGCGAAATCAATTATTCACTTAAAACAAAACTATAACACATAAAATTCATACATTCACATGATCTAGATTGTCACACAACCTTTAAACACGTAACACAAATATAATATTAATAAATTATAAAATATTCATTAATATTCAAAAATTCGAATTACAAGGAAATTTCAGAATTCTCGGTCGTTACAACAACAACCCAACAAGCATAATAAAAAGCTTGAAACAAAATTAAAAGATAGGGTTTTGAGATTACCTTCTTTATTCACTTCCTATATTTGTTAGATGACGATCTAAGCTTGCTAGACCCATTCCTCTTGCTTCCTTAATACCCGAATTCTCTATCTCTATATATATAACTCACAAGCTTACTTACTTAGCTCTTCTTACTTAGTAAATTTAGATGAAATGAAACAAAGCTCGCAAGTACTCTTAGGGTGGTTTATTTATAGCAAAACCAAGGGTTGGGGTATAATGGACATTAAAGCAACTCTTGCTAACTTAACCATTCCTTAATTAGCTTAATCAACTAACCAAGCTAAGCTAACCTAGGGTTAATTGGTGGATAAAATGAGTGCTTACGAAGTCTATAAAAGGATAAGGAAATTCAAGTCAACAGGAACGAATCACCAATCAGAAAGCTGAATCTCTACCAAAGTCAAAAGAGTTTTACTCTACGATTTGAGAACTACTCATTCTGCTGCTAAGTACTTAAGAATTCAAACTCATTACAACTTAGCAGCACCTCAAACAATGAAGTTACAAATGTGATTCGATTTTCTAAGTAAGATAATTCCAGGTCTTAGTGACTTGAAGAGTTCTAAGTGAACTGGTCTGAGTGACCTTTTGTCTTAGTGACATTTGTCGAGACTAAGTGACTCGAAGGAATCTTAGTGATTTAGTATTGTAATAGATCTTAGTGATCTGGTGTAAGTGACCCCTGCATCCTTAGTGGATTTCCTACTCGTAGAGTAGAAGAGTAGACTAGGAGTTATTTGTACTCCAAACCACTAAAATATCTTGTGTCATTACTTACTACATTTACATTCTGCAATATCTGTTGTGACTGAAATCCGTAAGAACTAAATTTAAAGCTATGATTTCATTATATCTTTAAGGGGATTTCAAACTAATATTCCATTGTGCTAAATTAAATTGAGTTAATTAATTATTTGGTAATAGGAATCGAGTACATTTGAGCTTGTAATCTTGTCTATTCTCGAGTGTTTATTATTACTTTTGATGCAGTTTTGTGTGTTTTTATAGGAGACATGACATGGGGATTGAGAAAGCAAAAATAGAGGTTATTGGACATATCGAAGGAGAGAATTGCTAACCCTAAATTGGAGACAACGTGAAGGCTTGAAGCAAGAATTAAGCACGAAGAATTACCAACTTAGAAGGCTAAGGGGGAGTTCAGAATTGAATCACAATAATTTTATTCTCTTAGCTTACTTTTTATTTTGTAAATTATGGATGTTATTAAACTTGTGGATGATGATTTTTAATTTTCTGATGAACTAAATTTCGTTTTAAGATTATAATGGAACTTGATGATTAGCTTCATTTAAATTTCATTATAATTAGAGTGTCTATTATATCTTATACGTAATTGTTTAATTGTCTAACCAGTAATTTGTGTGGTAATCTATATGAAATTGGTAAATGAAATATAGATTTAGATATGGATATAATAGCATTTGATTATGATTTCTGCATGGGATGGAACTCGTAATTTATGTATAGGATAGAAATATACCTATATGCCTTATGTAATCTGAAAGAGAACCTGAGCATGAAATTCTTGTTAATTCCAGTTCACATAGAAATATACTGAGTTGATTAACTAGGGTGTTCTTCTTAATTCTAAACTTAATTGGATTTTGGAGGATTTGTTTATAAGATCATCGGTAGATGCTTATAGATGCTAATGAGTTCTTGATTAACAATCTAACTTAATTGATATAATTCAACAGGAAGTTTTGTAATTGAAGTGAATCATCAAAGAAAATTGTAATCTTAAGCGCTCTAATCTGAAATCAATCCTTTGGTAGTTAGTGACTAGTTAATTTAGTTAAGTTTAATTTCAAAATTCAACAACCTTAAGTGACTTGTTTAATAAAATCGGTTTAATATAAAATTAGTAGGTGATAGTAATTATTCACAATTCTATATGGGACAATACCTTGCTTGCCGGTATATTATTGTTTGATCACATACACTTGCGTGGAATTACTAGTTCGAAAATAGGCAAACAAATTTTTGGCGCCGTTGTCGGAGAATTTATTTTTAATTATATGTCATATTAATTTCCATTAAATCAATCTTAGTTAAACACTTTTTTCTTTTTTTTAAGGTAATCTTGATTAGTTGTAACGCCCCCGAACTTCGGGTCTACCTTCAAACCCGTGTCCGGTGCGTCATGGTACTACTCATTCAATATATTCACCCATAAAATCTTAAGATATAACTATAATCTTGTTTCAATATAAAGATAATTAAAACTTATTATAATATATCTCAATCTATCCCATGTTCTAATACCTTTAGACCTTCAAAACATATTAATAATGAATATTACATCATTTAAGTAATACATTCAAACACCTATGATTTTTATCTGCCACAACAGATACATATAGTGTTAGGTTTGTATAACGCGAACATGCAATCAAATTACATAAATAAAGTGGAAGCGTGATGAGTGGGTTTTATACCTACGAATTAGTTATCCTTTGAACTCAATTCTTTGCTATCCTTAGGTGTTTTTAGTATCTATTTACTCGTTTTATGCTTTTGTTGTGCAGGAAACAGTTGTGGACGATCGTGGTGGTTTTTGGCAGGACCAGGGGCAAAAGGGTAATTTCAGCAAGACATGTGACCTCGCCGCGGCGAGCTCCCCAGGCCAATTTCCTCGCCGGGGCGAGCCTCCAAGGCCAATTTCTTCGCCGGGGCGAGCTCCCCAGGCTGTTTTTCTCGCCGGGGTGAGAGCGCGATTTCTGGTGCGGCTGGCTTTGTCTGTTCTGCTATTGTGGCGCACTAGAGGAGGAATTTCAGGAACGGGAAAATGAGGAGAGAGGGAATTCAGATGAAAAATCATCCAGGGAGTTGGTATTGCATTATTCAAGCTTGGTTACACACTTGGAAAAAGCTAGGGTTTGGAGCTAAAAAAAGAAGAAAGGAATAAAAGGAAAATTATCAGAATTTCATCAACTAAAGAGGCCTGAAGCACGAATTAGGAGAGCAAGGATTAGAGAAGAAGAATCACACCACACCAATTCGAGAATATTATCACAAAAAAGGGTGTATCTTCATATGTTTTAGTTCTTCTTTCTTATTTTGTAACTTCAACCATGTACTATACTCAAATTATGATGTTATTGAGATTTGATATGAACTAAACTCTTCATTCTAAGATTGCAATGGAACCCAACTTGTAGTTTAAATTGAATGCTCTCTCTTGATTGGTATTTAGGCATTTTGTGAATTGGAGTTCATAACCTTTGCTTAAGGATTAATTGCTTGGCCCGTAATTACCTTGGTTACTTATATGGAATTGAGAGAGGAAGTATAAGTTGAGACCTAGTTATGAATTCATGTGAAAATTGGATATTCTTTATGGACAATGTATGAGATTATGTGACGTGGGTCTTATGTATTATTCTTGAGAATTGATAATTTGATTGTATTTAGGATAGAAATATACCTAATTACCACATGTATCCTATTGAGAATCCGTGTTTAATGATTTCTATTGTGAAAGTTGGTAATTGATAGAATGGTTAATGAGATTTTTATGTGACATGTGTCTTATTAATTTTTCTTGATATGAGATTCTTGCTAGTGTGTAGAATAGAAATATATCTATACACCACAATAGGAAATACGTATTTGACCATCGAGAGAGGCTTAGACATACTAGTGACTTCTCGGATAACAATTCTTATGTTCTAATTTACTAAACAAGAGAGAGTATGATGTTTAAATGAAGAGTTGGGGGATATTGTAATCTTAGATCTTTTTATCTTGAATTCTATTCGTGTGTAGTTAAACTTTATTCTCTAAATTATCTTTATTTAGTTATTGATCAACAACAAAACAAATCCTATTATCATTGTTTAAATTAGATTGATTTTTCATGCGATTGATATTTGGTAATTATTTAGCATAATTCCTCGTGGGTTCGACACTCTACTTATCATATATTACTTGTGGACCGCGTATACTTGCGCGTGTTTTATTGATTGCGAAATCGACCAACAAGTTTTTGGCGCCGTTGCCGGGGAATTATTTTACAATAATTTTACCAATATTGGTTATAGTTGAATTGATCTTAATTTAGACTTGTTTTTAATTTTTATTTACTTGATTGTGTAGGTACCCTTGATTTGTATGCGCCGATCACAAAGTCTTGAGTTATTTCCTTACGATCCCGAGATCGAGAGAAATACCCGAAGACTAAGAAGAGAAAGAATCAGGGATTCTAACAATCAAGAAACTATGGCGGCAGAGGAACAAAAAGCATTGAGAGACTATGTAACGCCGCAGATAAGTGATTTACAGTCTAGTATCACAAGACCGGCAATAACTGCAAATGCCTTTGAAATCAAACCGGGAACAATACAAATGGTGCAAAATTCGTTACAGTTTGGGGGTTTGCCCAATGACAACCCTAATGAGCATTTGTTGAGCTTTATTGAGATTTGTGATACTTTTAAATTTGTTGGAGTGACGGATGATGCTTTGAGACTTAGACTTTTCCCGTTCACTTTGAGAGACAAAGCTAAGAGTTGGCTTCACGCTTTGCCACCGGGATCCATCACTACATGGTCAGACTTAGCACAGAAATTTTTGGCAAAATTCTTCCCTCCTGCAAAATCTGCTAGATTGAGAAATGAAATTGCTACCTTTGAACAACACCATGGAGAATCATTGTATGAAGCTTGGGAAAGATTTAAAGATTTGCTTCGGAGATGCCCACATCATGGATTCCTTCCATGGATGCAATTGAATACCTTCTACAATGGATTGGGATCTCACAATTGGTCTAGTTTAGATGCAGCTGCGGGAGGATCTTTTATGGCTAAAAATTATGGGGAAGCACTTGATTTGTTGAAGGTTATGGCTGCAAATAACTACCAATGGCCTACTGCTAGGATGAGTCAACCAAAGGTAGCCGGTGTATTAGAGGTGGATGCCATCACAGCCTTAGCAGCTCAAATGGCAGCAATGTCAAAGAAAATTGATTCCTTGACTGACTCAAAAGTACAGCAGGTGGCTGTTGTTTGTGAAGTTTGTGCAGGGACACATGCCAATGACCAATGCCCATTTGACCATGAGGCAGTTCAGTTTGTAAGCAGCTACCAGAGACCGCCAAATCAGTACCAAAACACTTACAATGCTGGAAATAGGAACCATCCTAACTTTTCATGGAGCAACAATCAAAATTTTCAGCAAGCTCCTAAACCACTTCATCCACCAGGGTTCCAAAATCAGCCTCAACAACATCATGCAGCTCAAACCTCACAACCACAACCGGAGAGAAAATCAGATTTTGAGGAGTTGATATTGAAACACATGGCTAACCAAGATATCTTGATTAAAAACCAAGCAGCAGCACTTAAGGCTTTGGAAAATCAAATTGGGCAGATGGCTAGTTCCATGTCAAATAGACCTCAGGGATCTCTTCCTAGTAACACAGAGACTAATCCAAGAAGAGATGGGAAAGAGGAATGTCAGGCAGTAACTCTCAGAAGTGGTAAACAAACCTTACAGGCCCGAATTGCAAAAGGGGGCAGCCCACTCAAGCTCTCCTTCGGACTTGAACAATGCTAATTTTTCTAAGGAAATGGACAGCAGTGTACCACCTGAGTCAGGGCAGAAAGATACCACAGATAAACCTAGTGTTGAGCCTACTCCAAAAGTGTATCCACCAGTACCTTTCCCTCAGAGATTGCAGAAGCAAAAGTTGGATAAACAGTTTGCCAAATTCCTGGAGGTCTTCAAGAAGCTACAAATTAATATTCCTTTTGCAGAGGCCTTAGAACAGATGCCTAGCTATGCCAAATTTATGAAAGGAATCTTATCTAGGAAGAAAAGGCTAAATGACTTTGAGACAGTGGCTTTGACAGAAGAATGTAGTGTCGTGCTGCAAAGAAAGCTACCTCCCAAGTTGAAAGATCCAGGCAGCTTCACTATACCGTGTACTATTGGTAGCCTTTCTTTCAACAAATGTTTGTGTGACTTAGGTGCTAGTATTAATCTCATGCCATTATCCGTGTATACTCAGTTGGGATTACCTGCACCAAAGCCTACAAACATTTCTCTTCAGCTTGCCGATAGGTCGGTCACATACCCAAGGGGAATTGTTGAAGACATTCTTGTCAAGGTGGATAAATTCATCTTCCCGGCTGATTTTATCATCTTAGATTATGAGGAAGACAAAAACATTCCTATTATTCTGGGGAGACCATTTTTAGCCACTGGAAGAACTTTAATCGATGTGCAAAAGGGAGAGCTCACTATGAGGGTTCAGGATCAAGAAGTGACCTTCAATGTATTTAAGGCTATGAAATTCCCTTCGGATGAGGAAGAATGTTTTAATGTGGATGTTATCGAGCAAGTTGTGAATGACGAGTTTTTGAATGTATTAAACAATGATCCATTAGAAACTGCACTTCTAGGAGAATTTGATATAGAAGATCCAGATTTGGTTGAATATCTACAGATTTTAGATACAGTGCCACGGGGGAGCAAGTTTCAAATTCCGTTTGAATCTCTTGAACATGCTGAGAATGCTACAGATCGGTTGAAACCATCCCTTGAGACACCTCCAGCACTTGAGCTAAAACCTTTGCCTAACCATCTCAGGTATGCATATTTAGGTGATTCAGCTACCTTACCTGTTATTATTGCATCTGTGCTTAACGAGTTTCAGGAAAGCAAGCTGTTGCGGGTTCTTAGGGAGTACAAATCTGCTATTGGATGGACCATCGCCGACATCAAGGGAATAAGCCCATCTTACTGTATGCACAAAATCTTGATGGAAGATGATAGTAAGCCCACTGTGGAACATCAGAGGAGACTCAACCCAATCATGAAGGAGGTGGTAAAGAAAGAGATTTTAAAGTGGTTAGATGCTGGAATAATTTATCCTATCTCTGACAGTGCATGGGTGAGCCCAGTTCAGTGTGTGCCCAAGAAAGGAGGCATGACAGTTGTAGCCAATGAGAATAATGAATTGATTCCAACAAGAATAGTAACTGGTTGGAGGGTGTGCATGGATTACAGGAGGCTTAACAAAGCAACTCGAAAGGATCATTTCCCATTACCCTTCATTGATCAAATGTTGGATAGACTAGCTGGACATGAGTACTATTGCTTGTTGGATGGATATTCGGGATATAATCAGATTGCTATTGCTCCAGAAGATCAAGAAAAGACTACCTTCACATGCCCATTTGATACTTTTGCTTTTAGAAGGGTCTCATTCGGATTGTGTAATGCACCAGCCACTTTTCAAAGGTGCATGATGGCTATTTTCTCAGATTTGGTAGAACGCAATGTTGAAGTTTTCATGGATGACTTCTCAGTGTTTGGTGATTCATTTGACAATTGCTTGGAAAATCTAGTTCTAATACTGAAGAGATGTGTGGAAACTAATCTAGTGCTCAACTGGGAAAAATGCCACTTCATGGTACAAGAGGGGATAATACTTGGGCATAAAGTGTCGTCAAAGGGTCTTGAGGTAGATAGAGCAAAACTTGAAACAATTGAAAATTTACCTCCACCAACCTCAGTGAAGGGCATTCATAGTTTTCTAGGACATGCGGGGGTTTATCGAAGATTCATTAAGGACTTCTCTAAGATCACAAAGACTTTATGTAGTCTATTAGAGAAAGATGTGCCATTCAAGTTTGATAAAGAGTGCTTGATCGCTTTTGAGCTTCTAAAGAAGAAATTAACCACTGCACCAGTGATCATTGCTCCGGATTGGTCAAAACCCTTCGAGTTGATGTGTGATGCCAGTGATTATGCGGTGGGGGCTGTTTTGGGACAGCGCAAGGAGAAGGTTTTTCATGCCATTTACTACGTTAGCAAAACCTTAACTGATGCACAGCTCAATTACACCACTACTGAGAAGGAGTTGCTTGCAGTAGTTTATGCATTTGACAAGTTTCGATCTTACTTGATTGGAACAAGGGTGGTTGTGTTCACGGATCATTCAGCTATTCGCTATCTCATTGCAAAGAAAGATGCTAAACCGAGATTGATTCGATGGATTTTATTGCTGCAAGAGTTTGACTTGGAGATTCGGGACAGAAAGGGAACTGATAACCAAGTAGCAGACCATCTATCTAGATTGGAGAATCCGGGTCTTGATAAGGAAGACAAAGTTCTAATAAATGAATCTTTCCCGGATGAACAGCTGTTTGTGGTTCAAGGCGAAATACCTTGGTATGCTGATTTTGCTAACTACTTGGTTAGTAACGCACTCCCACCGGACTTGTCGTGGCAGCAAAAGAAAAAGTTTCTTCATGACGTTAATAGGTATATGTGGGATGAGCCCTATTTGTTCAAGCATTGTGTGGACCAAATGATTTGAAGGTGTGTTCCACAGAGCGAGGTCGAGAGCATTCTCCATCACTGTTATGATTCGTTATATGGAGGACACTACGGAGGTGAGAAAACAGCCACTAAGGTGTTGCAAGCAGGGTTCTTTTGGCCAACTTTGTTCAAGGATGCTCATCAGTTTGTGCTAAAATGTGATAGATGTCAACGGATGGGAAACATTTCCAAAAGGCACGAAATGCCTTTAAACATGATCCTGGAGGTTGAAGTCTTTGATGTTTGGGGTATAGACTTTATGGGGCCATTCCCACCCTCTTTCAACAATCTATACATTCTCTTGGCAGTAGATTATGTATCTAAATGGGTGGAGGCAGCCGCATTTCCCACTAATGATTCCAAGGTAATGCTGAAATTCCTTCAAAAGAATATCTTCACAAGATTCGGTACTCCGAGGGCTATGATCAGTGATGAAGGGAGTCACTTCTGCAATAAACATTTTGCTGCCCTTTTGGGAAAATATGGGGTCACTCATAGAATTGCTACTGCTTATCACCCCCAGACCAATGGACAAGCGGAGGTTTCCAACAGAGAAGTGAAGAAAATCCTGGAAAAGATCGTCAACCCCACAAGAAAAGATTGGTCAACAAAGCTGGATGATGCACTATGGGCGTACAGAACGGCTTTTAAAACACCCATTGGTATGTCACCATACCAGCTTGTTTATGGCAAGGCATGCCATCTTCCGGTTGAGCTTGAGCACAAGGCATTTTGGGCCATTAGAAAGTTGAATTTTGACCTCACAGCTGCAGGTGAGAAAAGGCTTCTTCAGCTCAATGAACTTGATGAGTTCCGACTGCAAGCTTATGAAAATGCAAAATTGTATAAGGAAAAGGTAAAGAGGTGGCATGATAAGAAGATTGTTGACAGAAAATTCGAGCCTGGCCAAGCGGTATTGCTGTACAACTCTAGATTGAGGCTTTTTCCCGGAAAGCTCAAATCGCGTTGGTAGGGTCCTTTCACTGTCAAGCACGCATTCCCACACGGAGCTGTTGAAGTCTATGGTGATAATCCGGAAGTGACGTTCAAAGTCAACGGGCAACGCCTTAAGCATTATTGGGGTGGTGGCTTCGCTCGCCAAAAGACCTCGATCACTTTAGCCGATCAACCTTGAAATTGATGAAAAGTCGGGCCGAGGACTCAAAACCAAGCGCTCGGTGGGAGGCAACCCACCATCTTCCGTATCCTTTTATGATTCAGTTGTGTGTCTTAATTATTGCATTTTCCATGTTAGTTAGTTTTTAAGTTTTTCATATTTAGTATATTGTGTGTTAGTTTTGGATTTTTAGCACTGAGTCACTTTTGAGGGTCATTTTTGGCCCATTGTTTCTAATGTATGTTTTGTAGGTTGCAGGGATACAGGGAGTTGATATTAGGCATGGTCCCTGGATGAAAATTTCAAAAATCAAATTTTTGCTTCAGCAGGGGGGCTCGCCGCGGCGAGGTTTTTATGCTTGGAATCTCTCGCCCCGGCGAGAGCTCGCCCCGGCGAGAAAAACATAAGGGAATCTCTCGCCCCGGCGAGAGACGCGGAATTGCAGAAACTAAAAACTCCCTCCCGTTCGATTTTTTCTCCATTCTTCTTCATCTCCATTCTCTGCAACCTAAAATCCAAGAGCCCCAAACCATCCTAGAGCACTCGAAATCCAACAAGGCCACATCCCACTCTCGATTTCAACTAATTTTAGGATTGAGCAACATTTTTCCACTCAAATTCATCTCTATTTAGGGTCTCACTTCCAACCGTGACAATCACCACCATTATTGCCGCTCGAACTTGGACATTTAGTTTGAGGAATTGGGGCTGGGATTCAGTATCATTGCATCTCACTAGGGATTCAAGTCACAATTTTGTGAATTCAAGCAAGAAATTCATCCTTCCTCATACACAGCCACTGTCAAAAGGAAGGTATTCGAATTTAAGGACTGAAATTTTTTTTTCACTACAATTGTCGCTGAATTTATTGTTAATCTTGATTAATATTGCATCTTAGAAGTCAATTGGGTCAGATTTGAGTAGTTTGGGCATCCAGTTGGGTTTGGCAGTATTGTTGTTACCATTTTGAACTGTTAATTGTCTGCATATTGTTGATTTGGTTGCCAGTAAGTACCCAGTTGTGGTTGTATTGGTTTAACTGCTGGATTGGGGATATAGTGCTGTGTATTTTGAGAATTCTTGCAGGAAATTGTGGGTTTTTGAAAAATTCAAGTTTGGGGGAAATTCTGTATATCAGTGAGTTGAATTCAGCGGGGTTTGGGACTGTTTTGAATAAGAATTTCTGCTTTGTTGCTACCATGCCTCCTAAGAGATCTCGTACAGAGGGATCCTCTTCCGCACCACCCAGGCAATATGACCACAGTAAATTTATTAGTGCCGAGGCAGCAGACAGATTTGATGACTTCATCACGGGTAAAGCTCTAACTCCCGAGCGAGGACTCAGGCCAGAAAGAGGGGTTGATGGAGAGATTTGGGAGCAGATTGATGAGAGGGTGTGGGACACTTTCACCCACCACCTCGACCCAGCAGTGGTTCCTGTGGTATAGGAGTTCTATGCCAACGCTCAGGACAGGCAGCCTTTTGAGGCCATAGTCAGGGGGATGAGGGTACCGTTCAGCGCACAGGCAATTAATCACTACTACAACTTGGTGCCTCCTGCATTATGCCAGTACACAGAGTTCATTCGCTCGCAGCCTGATTTTGACAAGATTGTAACTGAGTTGTGCAAACCAGGTACCACATGGATCACTAGGCGAGATAGAGGTGCTTCTCTCTTCCCCAGCAAGGACCTCAGCCTGTATGGAAAGATTTGGTACGCCTTCCTGAGTGCCAAGCTCATGTCTTCCCAGCACGTGAGCGATGTTTCGAAGGAGAAGGCAGCGTTACTATACGCTATTGTTATGGATTTCTCGATTGATGTAGGGAACATCATCGAGGGTAGTATCCGCCGGCTTCTGAGGGGTAATGTTCAGGGCGGACTACCTCACCCCTCCCTCATTTGTGGACTGTGCAGACAGGCGGGGGTGCAGTGGCGAGATGATGAGGTAACACAACAGCCATCACAGCTTCTCGACCACAGGCTGATTGCGAGGTACAAGGTTTGGGATGGAGCCGAGTCGCATCCTCGTGGCCGAGGCTTTATTATTGAGGCTACTTCCGAGGAGGAGGAGGAGGAGGATACTCAGCTGCCTGCCGGTTCATCACGGCCTAAGGCAAAGTTCAGCTCTCAGATCCGCAGCCTCCAGTTACTTATTGACAGTCGAGCTAAGAAGCTAGAGAGGAGGCTAAAGAGGCAGAATCAGCGCATTGCAGAGAGGCAGGAGCACATGTGGAACTTCACCACTAGTTTCAGTGCGGTTCTAGCAGCACAGTACCCGAGTGCACCTCCACTTCCTTTCCCTATGCCTACACCGCTGCCGCCTTTCCCACCATCAGATTCTGACGTCGAGGAGACAGACGATCACCCCGCCGAGTGATATCATAGGGAAGTCCTCAGTTTTTCATGTCTTTATCTTTTATGCAATGAGGACATTGTTATTTCCAAGTTTGGGGGTGTTTTAGAGTTTTTAGTTTGAAGTTATAGTATTTTAGTATGTTGCATTTAGTTGTAGTTTTGCATCCACGTAGTATGTTTCAAACTTATGTTATAATTAAGTATTTATAATATCATCAAAATGACTTTTCTTGCTTTTAATGATTATTTCTGTTCTTGTCATTTGTGTGATATTCATTGTACATATTCATCATCTGCTTTGTTTTTCTAAAAAAATAAATAAAATAAAATAAAATAAAATAAAAATTGCATTTAGAAAGCTTTTGAGCAGCGCACTTAAGGAGAGCCGATGATGACATGGTGATAAATTGTTTTTAAGATATTCAACACTTTGGATTCGAATTGCTATATTAGAAATGTTAGCTCGTACCTAATTTTCTTAAATTTTTAACCCTTTGAGTTACTAATGCACATATCAATGTTGTTGAGTACGTGAGATTGTATGTTCAAATCTTTGAAACTGTTATTGCTCATTAAAAGATAGGACCGTGTGAAAAAAAAAAAAAATTAACTTCTATGCTTATTTAATGCTTCGATGTCTGTCTTGATGCTGGTTATAATTGAAAAATGAAATATAGACAGATATGAGCAAATCTAGACTGTTTTATCTTTGTGGCCGGTGTCATTCGAACAAGTAAGCCCTTTGGAGTGTTCTACGCTTGGTGCCCTAAGACCATCTGGTTTGGGAGTCATCGGTGGAAAGTTTGCTACATGGGTGACATTGAAGAGCCTAATAAAGATAGACATTGCACAGATCTAGATGTAAATAAAACTATCATCGAGATGGAGCGTAAAACGCACTCGGTGATTGTGATAGAATATAGTTAATAGAGTGTGAAATAAAAGCTAGTGAGTATGTGAGATACTATTAGTGGCACTCGACTATTTTATCTTCTTTTGAGCACTATAGTTCTTAGATCGAATTGTGATCATTGCGTACTCTGTCTTTCTGACCACACACACACATAAGGGTTAATCATTTGGCGAAATTTGGTGCGTGTCTCATTTCTGATAGTCCTACAGTTGTGAAGTTGTTGTTTATTTGTTTCTGATTGTTGAGGCTTGATTTCCTTATCTTGGATGCTCTAGGCTTATAGTTCATGCATTTGCATTCATTTAATTAGTTGCATTATGTATTTTTCATCTCCGTTGTTTTTGCTTGAGGACAAGTAAAGTCTTAAGTTTGGGGGTATTTGATGAGTGGGTTTTATACCTACGAATTAGTTATCCTTTGAACTTAATTCTTTGCTATCCTTAGGTGTTTTTAGTATCTATTTACTCGTTTTATGCTTTTGTTGTGCAGGAAACAGTTGTGGACGATCGTGGTGGTTTTTGGCAGGACCAGGGGCAAAAGGGTAATTTCAGCAAGACATGTGACCTCGCCGCGGCGAGCTCCCCAGGCCAATTTCCTCGCCGGGGCGAGCCTCCAAGGCCAATTTCTTCGCCGGGGCAAGCCCTCGCCGGGGCGAGCTCCCCAGGCTGTTTTTCTCGCCGGGGCGAGAGCGCGATTTCTGGTGCGGCTGGCTTTGTCCGTTCTGCTATTGTGGCGCACTAGAGGAGGAATTTCAGGAACGGGAAAATGAGGAGAGAGGGAATTCAGATGAAAAATCATCCAGGGAGTTGGTATTGCATTATTCAAGCTTGGTTACACACTTGGAAAAAGCTAGGGTTTGGAGCTAAAAAAAGAAGAAAGGAACAAAAGGAAAATTATCAGAATTTCATCAACTAAAGAGGCCTGAAGCACGAATTAGGAGAGCAAGGATTAGAGAAGAAGAATCACACCACACCAATTCGAGAATATTATCACAAAAAAGGGTGTATCTTCATATGTTTTAGTTCTTCTTTCTTATTTTGTAACTTCAACCATGTACTATACTCAAATTATGATGTTATTGAGATTTGATATGAACTAAACTCTTCATTCTAAGATTGCAATGGAACCCAACTTGTAGTTTAAATTGAATGCTCTCTCTTGATTGGTATTTAGGCATTTTGTGAATTGGAGTTCATAACCTTTGCTTAAGGATTAATTGCTTGGCCCGTAATTACCTTGGTTACTTATATGGAATTAAGAGAGGAAGTATAAGTTGAGACCTAGTTATGAATTCATGTGAAAATTGGATATTCTTTATGGACAATGTATGAGATTATGTGACGTGGGTCTTATGTATTATTCTTGAGAATTGATAATTTGATTGTATTTAGGATAGAAATATACCTAATTACCACATGTATCCTATTGAGAATCCGTGTTTAATGATTTCTATTGTGAAAGTTGGTAATTGATAGAATGGTTAATGAGATTTTTACGTGACATGTGTCTTATTAATTTTTCTTGATATGAGATTCTTGCTAGTGTGTAGAATAGAAATATATCTATACACCACAATAGGAAATACGTATTTGACCATCGAGAGAGGCTTAGACATACTAGTGACTTCTCGGATAATAATTCTTATGTTCTAATTTACTAAACAAGAGAGAGTATGATGTTTAAATGAAGAGTTGGGGGAAATTGTAATCTTAGATCTTTTTATCTTGAATTCTATTCGTGTGTAGTTAAACTTTATTCTCTAAATTATCTTTATTTAGTTATTGATCAACAACAAAACAAATCCTATTATCATTGTTTAAATTAGATTGATTTTTCATGCGATTGATATTTGGTAATTATTTAGCATAATTCCTCGTGGGTTCGACACTCTACTTATCATATATTACTTGTGGACCGCGTATACTTGCGCGTGTTTTATTGATTACGAAATCGACCAACAAAGCGCAATAAAATCAGATTTTAAAATTTTATACAAACCATCACCATGATCTTTCTTTATGCACAATTATTAATAAAACGAAAGAGATGGAGAATAAGAATTATAGCCTTGTAGAATTCTAGCTTCCTCAGGTACAAGTTCACCTCCAATTCCTTCGCGTTCTCTTTGAATTCCACCGATTAAATTCCTTCCTTTAATTAACGTTAGCCACCCAAGTGTTTGGCCTCTAGAGGTAATCCACCAAGGAATAATACTTGTTCAAGAAAATGGGTGTTGGCAAAACCCTAGTTTCTATCTCTATAAAAATTGTAAGTACTCTCCACAATTCTTATGCAAGAATGTGTAACCCCAATCTATGATAAGACTTCTCTTATTTATAGATGTAGGAAAACCCTTTCCTAAACTATTTAGGATTAGGGTTTCTATTCTAATTAAACTCCTAATCTAATTAGGAATTCATGAGAGAGTACTTCTATTAATTAATTCTCAATCCATATTAGGAATTAAATAATAGTAATAGTAATAGTAATAATAATAATAATAATAATAATAATAATAATAATAATAATAATAATAATAATAATAATAATAAGACTCCTCTTATTAATTTATATTTAATATTTCTAAAATATTAAATAATAAATATTAAGCTATTTAATTTATTCTATCTCTATAAATTAAATTAAATACACTTAACTTATTATTACAATTATGCCATTTACTTCTTAAATAAATATTTTTCTTTTGCGGTGTGACCCTTTAGGTTCTCCATATTAAACCGGTTGTGAATAAATCAATTAGAACAATTCTAATCTTATTTAAATAAATAAATTAAACTATTTAATTCATTTAAATAAATAATATTTATTCTACAATAAGGGTAAGCCCCCTTAGCAATCAACGACTTTCCAGATAATATAGATTTCAACATTAATCACAAAAGAACCTTTCAGTGAATAGTTACCGTATAATTCAATCCTTCTACCATATAATGTCCCAATTAAATATAAGACATGGAATTACTGTCAAGCCTTATTTTATTTAATTATATGTATTTCGATTCCCAAATGCACAACTCTAAATAATACAAATTAGAAACTCCTTTCTAATTTTATTCTGCCTTGGCCAAGGACTACTAAGTTATCATTTATCGAATCACATAGGACATTCACATCTTTATTAGACGTGGTAGATTCTTTGTTAATCATTCACTTATCTCCATGTATAACTTATTATACCCAATCATACCCTTTGTTATACCCTAAAGGTCTTAAGGAATATGTCAAAGTATAACTCATCATACACAAGATACTATGATGATCTCAAGTCTAAGAATCACTTGTACTACTATCACTAGAGGAATTCCTAATGACAGTCGAGTAAAACTCCATTAGGTATTCCTTAGCAAGCCACGTTCAGTGAACTTATTCTCTAATAAGCACCTACATACTTGCCTTAGTGTCTCCACACAAATGATTATGAGATCAATCATCCTCTTCCTAAGAGCAAGCAACGTATGTACTAATCTATCTAGATTCACTAATCCCCTTTTAGTAATCCAACGATTAGGAACGATTTTAGTTTGTGAGCTATCTAGAATTTAGATCTCATTAGCATGATCACCATTATGATTCTAAAAGCATTGCTCAAAACTATGGGTTTATCACATTTAATATAACAACACTATGTAGATAATATAAAATGCCTTTTAAGAAAATCAATTCTTTTATTAATAAATGAATAAGATTACAAAGTATATGCTACATCATATCAAATATGATTGGCTTGTGTTCATACTACTTTCATATAGACTAACATATAACCTACTAAACATCTATTTGATTCCTCCTTAAATCTTCACCAGTTTCTTCGATCCGCATTGTCTTAGCTGAAAATGTTTTATTTAAAGCAAGAGTGAGCATTTGATTGCTCAGCAAGTAAAACAGTTGAATAGTAATCAATAACATAAGGAATATCGACATATTCTCTGAAAACTTCAACAACTGAACAATAGTTATGAAGAAGCTTCGAATAAATAGGAATAATAACTTTCATCTCATTTAGAACGTTTTTGAAACGACATAATGAGCAGTTATAGGACCTTAAACTTTTTCTTTTCGTTCCCTCACCAAAAGGCTTAATAGTATTTCTACTATAAACCGATAGACTATTTATAACCACAAAGACTGTAAATAATCTTCGCAAGTACTCTAGGTAGCTAGCCTATCATAACCTATATTATGCATAACATATCAAGCTCAAATGATTATATGCGTTTATTTGCACCCCATCTGGTCTTGTCGAACATTATCATCCATTTTGTTTTGACCCCATCTGGACTTATCGAATTTACCGATTAAAAATACCCCTAATAATAGGGTTGTTTATCTCAGATTTGACACCAGAATTCGCACCAATACAATTTGGTTTAGATTAGCTCTACTTAATACCAATAATAAAAGTTTTTCAATAATTCAATAACTCACCTTCACACCTGTTTAGCCGAAATAATTGGCATCGACGTTCTTCTCAAACAGTTCAAAAATACAAAACTTTAAAGCGTAACAATTCAATGAATGAACGAAACATTTCAATTTGCATTTAAGTGCGAAAAATAGTTGCACAACACCGAAATACTTGCATTTAATATATAAATCAAATGAAAGTTAAAAGACTTGCTCAATTATAGAAAATCAAACAAGGATCGAAAACTTGCATAGGTACAACATTTATATAAGTTAGAAGACTTGCACAACATAATAAATTGCACAGGTTAGGAAACTATCATTCAACACATAAATTGAATGAGAGTTCACAAACTTGCATTCAATATAAAAATCAAATGAAGTTAGGATACTTGCACAAAATAATATCTGAGTAAGTTTAGGAAACTTGCCTTACACGCTCTTTACAACTTACGCCACTTTGCTCTTCAAATAGGCTACATAATATCATTTATTATAACACACCAATTAGCCACATAATTGACGCCAAATATTAGTTTATGTTAGCTCTAGTTCACCTTTTATAATATTTGTTTCATTAGTTTCGGAACACTTGTTAAGTTTATTTATATTTGACTTGACATTTCGACGTTCGCACATCATATACCCAACCTTGACTACTCAAACGCCTAAGCACCACACCAATGCATAGGTTTAGCACACTTTTAAAACTCATAAAAGACCTTTGGTTAATGTTAAGTCTTTTATGTTTAATGAGGTTCATCTTGTAGGACTTAAAACAATCTCTCTTATCGTCATAGGCATTGCACGTTATGTACTCGAACGCCCGACACTTAACTGCACAACATCACACTTTGTTATTTCCCAGAGGAACTTAAAAATCTAGAAGGGGGGTTGAATAGATCTTTACTTTTAAAAACAAATTTAATTAAGGTATTACCCAATAGTTGTTAATCAGATTGATTTAGCACAGCGGAATATGTTTTCAAAACAGGTTGTCCCCTTTAAAGATTATTCATAAATCTCAGTTCTCAGTTTAGTTTAGAATCTCAATCGCAAATAATAATGTAGATAAAATGTAAGACAGAAAAGTAAATAACACAAGGAGATTTTTAAGTGGTTCGGAGACTGAACAACTCCTACTCCACTCTTCTACTTCAACAAGTAGGAATTTCACTATGGATTCGATCACTCTGATCAGGACACTCATGCCATCTTCAAGCCTAGTAGACTTGGATATTTGGGCACTTAGACAAGGACACTCTTGCCCTCTTCAAGTCTCGTAGACTTGGAACAACTCAGTACACTAAGTATTCTTTAAGCCCAGTAGACTTGGAATTCTTGTGGTCACTAAGACCAGAACGAATAGTTGTGTGAATGTTTTTGAGAGGTGCTGCTAAGTTGACGTTAAGCTTTTCTTCTCAAGTGCTTAGCAGCTTTGAACCAGATGTTCAGATCGAAGAGTATTTTCTATAGCTTAGACAGAGTTTTTGGCTTTTTGATTTCTTATTCGTTACTTCAGTTTTAAAACTCTATATCCTTTTGTAGTCTGCCTGAATTTTTCTTCTCATTGGTGCATTTAATGCTCCAGATATTTTGAGATACTTGATGTGGACATTTTGAGTTTTAGGTGTCAGTTTTCTTTTGTTTAGCCTGTCACATTAACCTGCAACTCCAGCTACCACTTTGATCCGTCACTTTCAGCAAACTAGCTATTAGACACATCCTTTGATCTTCAATTCTTCCCAAGGATGTTTGGTGTAGGTATTGGGATTCTCAACCAGCAGTGCTTTCATGTCAGTCTGTCAGGGTTGATTGCTCTACGTTCGTGAAAGTTCATAGTGTGTTGATTCTTACGAACTGATAATGGCTTTACGATAAGTCTGGAACTCTACGAATCTTTCTTCAGTTGAACGATCTTAAAGGTGCTTTACCATTTGACTTGTGCTTTGTGATTCACCTAAGCACTCTATATTCAGTCTCTGTTGAGTGAGCTTTGCCTTTGCTTTACGACTCTGTTCACTTTACGATTGATGCAATAACTCTGTAATTTATCTGAGACTTTATGATAGACATATCAGCTTTACGATCTGTCCAAACCCTGACGATAAGAGAGTTAAGTCAGCGATCTAACATATCTTCTCTTACTAACTTTTCATATATATACATCTATATATTAAGCCAATTGATTATGCCTCATCTCAACTCAAGAAGATCAACCTCACAAGTTTAATCTGCTAACTCTAAGTCCTTATACATTGAATCATCAAGAAGGACTTTATAAAACTTACTGATACAAATATACATTAGGATCTTTCATCCTCAAATCAAATAAATGAATCATGCAAACTCCAACAATCTCCCCTATTTGATGATGACAAAACTAGCAGTTTTATGAGACAATTTAAAATGCAAAGCTGAAATGTAAATATGACTTAAAATACCGTGAGCTACTGTATTGCTAGATCAAAAGGATGAATTGTGACACCCCCAAATCCGGGTACTTCATCTCCACAAGATTTGGTGTTTACTATCCAAATACATCACATCACATCTAATTACCCATTCAAATATGAATGAAAAACTCTTAATTAAAAATAGAAATCTCCCATTAAAGGGTCGTTAATAAACAAATCCCAGGTCATCTAACCTTAATAAAACAAACGCGGAAACATAATCAAGTCTACTATATAAACATCATTTAAACAAATAAAATAAGTCTTCATCACTTGTTTGCTTTTCCTTTGCCCTTACTAGTGGATGGCTCATCAACTCTTTCAACTTTAGCTGCAATGTTATTATGCAAGGGTGAGCAATGATTGCGCAACAAGTACAACAACAACAATAATAATAACATGCGAAATAATCAACGAATATTGAATAATCGAAGATTCAGCTTTTGAGTTAAGATTATAAGACAAGATTCAAAAGAACATCTGAGGGTCTTAAGACCACGAACTATATCCCAGGTTATCAAGTATTTTTACTTTAAACCTTTAACAGTCGTAAGACTATATGGACCTTACTTCTCGTACTTAGGGGGATCAGCCTTTTGTACCATGTATGTGTACAACATCTTAACTCTAACGCGTAAATAAAATCCCCTATATAAGGGTTGTTCATCTCAGTTTGACATCGGAGTCCGCATCAAAGGAAGTTTGGTTTGGATTTACTTCAATAACGTTTCTAGAATTTAGAACGCTCATCAACTATGGACTAGTCGAATCAATAAGGGTTCGCTAGTCAATCAAGGTTCAATAAAAATGTAATTAATATTCGAGAATCAAAGACTAAATCTCGCAAAAGGTACAGTTGTGTAAATTCTGTATAACTAAAGTATTACGAAAAGAAAATTAGAACTTCTCATTGAATCCATGAAATTGAATGGAATAGAAATAATAACTTGCTCGAGTAAGTAATAGCATATTGAAACATATATGATAAGAGAATTAAGTTCAGGAACTTGCGTAATTGAAATCGACGTAGCATTACGAAGCTTGCTTTCAATGAAATAATAGATCAAGGCTACTTGCGCAAACATAAAAAGTAAGGATAAGATACTTGCTTTCAACAAAATAAAAGAGATTGGGAGTAGTAAACTTGCCTTGTGCACAGATTACAAATTAAAATTCACGTTTTTTAATCAACCTATACATTTGGTTTATAAAGTTGTAACAATGATTAGTTATAGTATTATAAACACCTCAGGATTCATTCTCATCAAATTTTTAATATCTCAATTGTTTTCTGGTTATCAGTCCCATTTCAGAAGTTGTAAGCCCAATTATAGCAATATCATACTTAAGAATTCCTAAAACTCAACGCTAAGTTAGGGTTCATCGATCTTTATATTTTATAATCATCAATATATGCTTAGCATCCAACTCAACATCTTGGTATTCGTTTAACACATTAATCTAAGTTTTAAACATGCATAGGGTGACATAGCATAACTACAAAGAAAGAAAGAAAATTTAACATTTCCTGCAATGAGCTCGTCGGGGCGAGAATTTCTTCACAAAATCTCTCGCCGGGGCAAGCCTTCGCCGGGGTGGGAATTTCCTTTACAGTTTTCACGCCGGGGCGAGAAAACTCAGTTCAATGAGCTCGCCAGGGCGAGATCCCGCCGGGGCGAGAAAACGCAGTTCATTGAGCTCGCCGGGGCGAGAAACACGAATTCCAGATTCTGCAGTTCGCAAAGAACGCAGAAACAGGCCAAAAATTTCTAATCTTCTTATTCTTACATCAAATTAAACATACCTAATTACTATAATTCGTATATAATCGTTACCCAATTACTATAATTCATATATAATCGTTACCCAAGCCTTTTAGCATGATTCTAAAAACTTAAATCGTATATACCATGAATCTAAGAATCAAAATTTGAGGTTTCTATCATTTTATCAAAGTTTCTACAAATTCCATGAAATCACACATAACAGGTTCGTTATAACACCAAATTAATCCATTTAAATCTTGTTTTCTTCATTTTTACATGCATAAACATAATCAATTATCAATTTAACCTATTAACATGCAAAACAAGCATCAATTTGATACATTTAAACCATATTCGTATAAAACTACTCTGTAAATTCTAGAACTCTATCATAAACATGATTTCATGGATTTAATTACTCTAAATCATATATAAATCATATAAAATACATTTATTCATGCTTGCAAACATCTAACATCAATTTTATTAACAATTTAACCATACAATTTAATTTACTGAAAACTCAAAACGTACATTCATGTAGATATTAAAGAAGAACATAATCAAAGACTTTTAATTTAAGGATTATCTTTGATAAGATGCTAGATTATGCAATAAAGATGAATGGATTTTCTTCTTCAATTCTCTTAAACTCTCTCTGTATACTCAAGTTTAGAAATACTGATAATGGAATGCGTATAATGAAACTACGTGAGATTAAACTGACAGTACATGGTATCAGTTAATAACTGGCACCAACTCCTGCTAAGGCCATATTTGGCTTACTCCTTTTATCCTTCCTTCTAGTTTATTTTAATAAATTACTTATTATAAAGTTCATGTCACATATTTAATTAATTAAATAATCACATTTAAATCAATTAAATAAAGTAAAATAATACCACATTAAATCACAGAGTCACATGATTAAAATTATCATTTATTAATAATGACAAATTATTTAGTCTCTAATTAATTATTAAATTAATTAGAGATAACATTATACTTATTTAAATAATGCATTTAATCAAATAAACTCAATTAAACACATACTTTGAATATAAAAATTCTCCACATTAATTTTACTAATGTAACACATATAATTAAATTAATCTACTACAAATTAATCAATTAATCAATTAATCCAACAATCAAATCATCGAAAAATATTTATTTAATTCAATAAATATTTAAATTAAATTACAAAATTCTCGTTCGTCACATCTTTCCCCCCTTAAAAGGATTCTGTCCCCAGAATCACGACTCAATTAATTCGTCCTGTTACATTCTCCCACTCCCCCTTACAAAGATTCTGTCCCCAGAATCGCTACACATAGACTAAGCAAATAACTGAGGATAATTTCTCATCATCTGATCTTCGAGTTCCCACGTAACTTCTTCAGCGTTGTGGTTCCTCTAGATCACCTTGACAGAAGGTATAATTTTATTTCGTAGCACTTGTTCTTTTTTGTCAACTATCTGAACAGGCTCTTCTTCGTAAGACAAATCTTTTTCAACTTGCAGGGGTCCATACTCTATGACATGCTTGAAGTCAAGTTTGTATGGTTGTAATACCGAGACATGAAAGACATTGTGGATGTGTTCTAGCGCTGGAGGTAAAGCTACATCATATGCGACCTCACCAACTCTTCTTAACACTTCAAAGGGTCCAATGAACCTCGGGCTCAGTTTTTCCTTCTTACCAAAACGAATCTTCCCTTTCCAGGGAGATACCTTCAAGAAAACGTAACTACCAGACTCAAACTGTAATATTCCGAACCCTAATAAGATTTGTAAATGTAAATTATGTGTTTATGAAATAAAATTTCTTGTTCTGACTTGATATTATGTGATTGTGTATTTTATTAAACAATTAGGTCAAATAAAAATTTTTCGCCAAGCAGTTGTGTCGTGCTTAATCGGACAAAATGATTTGTCGTGCTTCCGGCGAATTCACCGAAAAGCGTCTCGACAAATTTTTTTTTAAGCTGTTGTGTCGTACTTGGAAATGACGAAGTGCTTTGTCATGCTTCGACATTAATATAATATTATATTAACCGATAAAATTCTAAAATAAGTTAAATAGGGTTTAAAATGTTAAACTGAAATAGAAACCCTAATTTGAAAACCCTAATTGACAATAATTGTCCGAATTGATTAATTAAAACCCTAATTATTGTACAATAATCTTAATTAATATAATTAATATTTAAATAATAAATCATAATATTAATTATGAATTATTAAGATTAAATTAAATCTTAAACGAAAGATTAAAAACCCTAATTATGAAATTTAAAACCCTAAACCCTAATTAGAAACCCTAAAACACTAATTTGATTCAAGAGCACTAAATTTTGGAGTTATAAATCTTAATTATGATATAATATCTTAATTAAGGTATAACTAAACCTAAATTAACATCCTAATCATGATTAGCAAAAATCTAGGTTTAATTAGTAAGTAAATAAATCAAAAATCAAATTTTAAACCAATCAAAAGAAGATAGGAACACAAAATCAGATAATTATAAATATCTAGCTTAAGTAGGTTAATAATATCTGATCCTAAGCAGCACAAGTAACTAGGTTAGATATTTTTAGGGCAAAAATAGAAATTTAAAGTCTAGGAAACCCTAATCTAAGTTGCTATAAATAGAAAGAGGTTCTGATAATTTAACCAACGAAATTTTGAAACCTATACACTTATATTACTAGCCTAAACAAGCCCTAGCAACCACAAGCTCAGAATCAGAAAGAAGAAATCAAAAATTTGAAGAAAAAGGTGCAAAACCCTAATTTATGTTTGATCTTCAAGCCTGCAAATTTTTTGTGTTTTAGATGTTTAGGAATCCTTGTTAATATGTTATTTAGTGATCTGGGCAGTTAAAACATGTTTACATAACATCTAGATATGAAAATCAAGCCAAAAACTCAAACTGTTCTTGGCAGTCAAGAACAGTCTGAGAAGCCTTTTTGTCAGAGCTTTTGATCAGCTTAAAATGGGTGTTTGATGTGTTTTAAAGCCTGAATCTATAGTATGCCATGTTAACTTTAATACCCAATTGGTAGAAGTCCAAAATTATGTCACAGTAAGAAGGTATAAGTGGTCAAAGTCCTTTGACCGCTCTGATTTTACACGTTTCTGGGTTACCCAGAAACCTTTGAAGAACTCTGACCAGATTTGTCAGAAATTCATGCTGCCCAGAATTGATCTAGATATCATGTTTTGTGTAAATTATTTGTTTAAGGTTGTTGTATGTTATATAGACTTTAATCTTGAACCATTAAAACACATAAACAAACAATCAATAGAACGGGATTAACAGTCAAACCACGTTGACCGTTATGACTGGATGAGTTTCTAGGTTACCCAGAAACTCAAGAACAGTCATGAACGGGGTAGTTTGACCATGCATTTTAGATCATGATATGATATATTTTGAGATGGAAATTGATATGTTGTTGTACTCTGCCATGTTGGCTATAACAACAAACAAAAAATCAAACACAAAGATCAAATGAGCTGAGATTAATTTGAGGTCAAAAGTCACTGTTGGACATTGACCAAGTGTTCTTCATGAAGAATACCTTTAGCGACGAAATTCATAAGCAAACCCAGAAACCTATGATTCTATGCAGACTGTCGCTAAAGCCCTTTAGCGACGGATTTTTAATAAAAATAAAATAAAAATTAATTAAATAAATTATAAAATAATAAATAAATAATAAATAATTATTAATAATTAATAAATAAATCCAAAAATTCATTTTTAATATTTTTTATATATTCTGATATATTATTTAATTTAATTAAATAATAAATAATAATTATGACAAATCATTTAATAATTGTTTTAATAATTTTAAAATGATATTAAATTATTAAATAATTATATTAATTATTTAAAAACGATATTAAGGTAAATAAAATTATTATATATAATAATTAAATAAAATATTAAATATAAAAATATTATTAATGATAAATAAATCATTTAAATAATATATTAAGTATTTAAAAATTATTTTAAATGATAATTAAATCATTTAAATATCAAATTAAGTTTTAAAAATTATTATAAGTAATAAATAAATTATTTTAATGATAAAGTAAAGTCTAAAAATATTATTAATGATAAAATAAATCATTTAAATAATATTCTATCTTTCTAAAAATATTATAAATGATAAATAAATCATTTAAATAATATTTTAATTATCTAAAAATATTCTAAATAACAAATAAATTATTTAAATAACATATTAAATGTTTTAAAATTATTCTAAATGATAATTAAATCATTTAAAAATATTGCTAAACTTGTAAAATTATTTAAAAATACTTCCAAGCTTATAAAAATTATTTAAAAATAATACCAAGCTTCTAAAAATGTTATAAATAATAATTAAATTATTTAGACTAATAATTCGACTTCTAAATGAAGTTTTATCGAACAATCTATGTGATTAACCATTAAGGACGCGACCGAGATACCGAATCAACGTCGAACCTTAATGAAACTTGTTTAGATTAACGTGATACATGTTTATATACGTGCTAACACTTATTATTAGTATACGTAGACTACGTGCGTTGACCGATTGTACTAAATTATAGTGAGCTACGCTAAGGCAAGTGTCCTAACCTTACTCAACTTATATTAAGCAAGTATTATACATCTTGCTATCAATTATTGTGAAGTTATTGCTTCTTATTCAGCATAACTTAAGAAATGAATCATTGTTCATATATTGTTTATTCGAGCTAAATTGTTGTGTCAAACCAAATTGTTTGGTAAGACATCTATATTGAGTAAATGGAAATGCCTTCATAGGAAGGCCAAGAAATGTCGATAATATATTGACCACAAATGGTAGGATGATATGCATACTCCTAGGATATTGGTGAGGCTGATCACCTACCAGATATCCAAAACTCAAATGGTTCTAAGTCTTTAAAGACTGATAGAACTAAATGAAATATATGGTTCTTATACAGAACCCTCAGTATACATTGTTGACATCTTTCAAATCAAACACATGGTGTTTACATATTCAAATGAACTTGCTGAGCATTTGTAGCTCATTCTTGCGCATATCTTCTTTTGCAGTTTTAAATGATATTCTTGGTACGTTTGGGACTGATAGGGAAAAGCCATTCTTATTAAATTTTATTTCTATTGTTGAATACTTTAAGTCTTTTAAAGACTTGTTGTTGTAATAACTTAGTATAACGAATGATGTAACTGAACAAAATGTTATGTATTATGATCCTTTATGTCATAGAATGCGTTATACTCTGATCTTTAAATTCTTTAGAATAGTTGTACTAAGTTAAATACAGTATCTATACGAACTATACATCTGAATGAGGGTATTTAAATGATATTAAAAGTCCTATAAGTTCTAGGGTTACACTTAATGAGCACTGGTAAGGTGCCATCTTTACCGGAATGCGCCCCTCAGTTTTATGGACAATCTTATCATTAATACTGTGAATGTCAGATAGATAGGGAATATTGATATGAAAGAGATATCCACAAGATATGAATCTATACATCCAAGTGAGGGTATCCAAACACGGATAACGTTCTGACGAGAACTATTATCTGTTATGGGATACTATGAACCTTGGATAGATAGGAGTCATATTTTATTGAATATTTACAGTTGTATAGTTCCACGTGAGCACCAGATCTGCTACAGGGGAGTGTAGAGATTTGGGGGCGTCACACAAACTCTCGATTCTTACGATGTTGATCGGCATATTTCTTTTGTCTATCCTGAGCTGCTATCAATCTTGCCCTGATTACTTTTACGATTTTTGCGGTTTGTTGTACCAGTTCTGGTCCTAGCAATTAACGTTCGCTAACTTCATCCCAACATAATGAAGTTTTGCACTTTCTGCCGTACAATGCTTCGTAAGGCGGCATGCCAATACTTACGTGGTAATTGTTATTGTAAGCAAATTCCACTAACGGTAGATGATCATCCCAACTTCCTTTGAAATCCATGATGCAAGCTCTTAACATATCCTCCAATATTTGAATCGTTCTTTCACTCTATCTGTCGGTCTGTGGATGATATGCCGTACTCATACGTAATTGCGTTCCCATGCATTCTTGTAGTCGTTTCCAGAAGTTCGACGTGAAGCGCGGATCCCTATCTGAGACAATAGATATTGGAACATCGTGCCTCGAAACAATCTCTTTCACATACAACTTTTCCAACTGATCTAAGTTGAATCTGATCTTGAATGGTAAGAAATGTGCTGATTTTGTCAATCGGTCCACGATAACCCATACTGCGTCGAAACCTTTCTGAGTCATCGGAAGACCTACTACGAAATCCATTGTGATGTGCTCCCATTTCCATTCTGGGATTTCTAACAGTTGTAATAGCCCACTTGGTCTCTGATGTTCTGCTTTAACTTTCTGACATATCAAACACTTGGCTACACAATCGGCAACGTCTCTCTTCATATTCGGCCACCAAAAATGCTGTCGGAGATCTTGGTACATCTTCGTACTACCCGGATGAATTGAATATCTAGAATTATGAGCCTCGATCAAAATTTCCTCCTAAATCTCTTGTGAAAGTAGTATGCACACAAGCCAATCATATTTGATATGATGTAGCATATACTTTGCAATATTATTCATTTATTAATAAAAGAATTGATTTTCTTAAAAGGCATTTTATATTATCTACATAGTGTTGTTATATTAAATGTGATAAACCCATAGTTTTGAGCAATGCTTTTAGAATCATGATGGTGATCATGCTAATGAGATCTAAATTCTAGATAGCTCACAAACTAAAATTGTTCCTAATCGTTGGATTACTAAATTGGGGATTAGTGAATCCGGATAGATTAGTACATACGTTGCTTGCTCTTAAGAAGAGGATGATTGATCTCATAATCATTTGTGTGGAGACATTAAAGCAAGTATGTAGGTGCTTATTGGAGAATGAGTTAACTGAACGTGGCTCGCTAAGGAATACCTAATGGAGTTTTACTCGCCTGTCAATAGGAATTCCTCTAGTGATAGTAGTACAAGTGATCCTTGGACTCGAGATCATCATAGTATCTTGTGTATGATGAGTTATACTCTGACATGTCCCTTAAGACCTTTGGGGTATATCAAAGGGTATGATTGGGTAAAATAAGTTGTACATGGAGATAGGTGAATGATCAATAAAGAATCTACCACGTCTAGTAAAAGATGTGGATGTCCTATGTGATTCGATAAATGACAACTCAGTAGTCCTTGGCCAAGGCAGAATGAAATTAGAAAGAGTTTCTAATTTACATTATTTAGAGTTGTGCATTTGGGAATCGAAATACATATAATTAAATAAAATAAGACTTGACAGTAAATCCATGTCTTATATTTAATTGGGACATTGTATGGTAGAAGGATTGAATTGTACGGTAACTATTTACTCAAAGGTTCTTTTGTGATTGATGTTGAAATCTATATTATCTGGAAAGTCGTTGATCGTTAAGGGGGCTTACCCTTATTGTAGAATAAATATTATTTATTTAAATGAATTAAATAGTTTAATTTATTTATTTAAATAAGATTAGAATTGTTCTAATTGATTTATTCACAACCGGTTTAATATGGAGAACCTAAAGGGTCACACCGTAAAAAGAAAATATTTATTTAAAAAGTAAATGACATAATTGTAATAATAAGTTAAGTGTATTTAATTTAGTTTATGGAGATAGAATAAATTAAATAGCTTAATATTTATTATTTAATATTTTGGAAATATTAAATATAAATTAATAAGAGCAGTCTTATTATTATTATTACTATTACTATTATTTAAATCCTAATAGGGATTGAGAATTAATTAATAGAAGTACTCTCCCATGAATTTCTAATTGGATTAGGAGCATAATTAATTAAAGGAGTTTAATTATAATAGAAACCCTAATCCTAAATAGTTTAGGGAAGGGTTATTCCTACATCTATAAATAAGAGGAGTCTTATCATAGATTAGGGTTACACACTCTTGCATTAGATTGTGGAGAGTACTTGCAATTTCTATAGAGATAGAAACTAGGGTTTTGCTAATACCCAACTTCTTGAATACCTATTCTTCCTTGGTGGATCACCTCTAGAGGCCAAACACTTGGGTGGCTAACGTTGATCAAAGGAAGGAATCTCATCGGTGGAATTCAAGGAGAACACGAAGGACTAGGAGTTGAACTTGTACCCGAGGAAGCTTTGATCTACGAGGGTATAATTCTTATTCTCTCTCTTTCGTTTATATCGTTAATTGAGCACATAGATTGATCATGGTGATGGTTTGTATTAAAATTTTTAAAATTCGTTTTATCACGCTTCCGCCCTATTTATGTAATTTGATTTCATGCTTGCGTTATATACAAACCTAACATCTTGTACTGGCGGAACCCAAATTCTTCCCTCAAACCTCAATAAGCCTTCATTATCCACTTTGAATTTCACTTCATCACCTCCAGATATTCTTTTCCTGATTTTCTCACATTCTTTATCTTGAATTTGTACTTCCTTAACCTTATCCACCAAAGTTGAACCGATTCTCAATTGAAATAATTTTTTGTCACACTCCTCCAGATATTTCACCTCCAATTCCAATTTCGCCATTCCTGTAATTAACTCCTCCTGAGCGGTTAACATAAACAGTTTCTCCCGTCCCTTTCTGCTTAAGGCATTGGCCACAACGTTCGCTTTACCCGGATGGTATAAAATCTCGCAGTCGTAATCTTTTATTAATTCCAACCATCTCCTATGTCGCATGTTCAGATCCTCTTGTGTAAAAATATATTTCAGACTCTTGTGGTTCGTATATATCTCACACTTCTCCCCGTAAAGATAGTGCCTCCATATCTTCAAAGCAAACACTACCGCAGCCAATTCCAAATCATGGGTAAGAGACCCCTTCTCGTAGTCCTTTAATTGACGCATACGCAATGACCTTACCGTTCTGCATAATTACACAACCTAGTCCATTATGCGATGCATCACTATACCACCACAAAATTTCCTGTGCTATCCGGTAAAGACAACACAGGCGCCGTACTCAACCTCTTCTTTGATTCTTGAAAACTTTCCTCACACTTCTCCGTCCAAACGAACTTCACGGTCTTCCTAGTCAAATTCGTTAACGGAGTGGCGATTTTGGAAAAATCCTGAATGAATCTCCTATAGTAACCTACCAATCCAAGGAAACTTCTTACTTTCGATGGTGTTTTCGGCTGATCCCAGTTAAGCACTGCTTCAACCTTTGACGGATCCACCGAAATCCCATCCTTGTCAATTACATGTCCAAGAAATTGTACTCGTTTTATCCAGAATTCACATTTTGAGAACTTAGTGTATAACTTCTCTCTTCTTAACGCTTCTAATGTCGCCTTCAAATGTTCTACATGCTTTTCTTTGGTTTTGGAGTAAATTAGAATATCGTCAATGAATACTACTACAAACTTGTCCAAAAACGGCTTAAACACCCTGTTCATTAGGTCCATGAATGCTGCAGGAGCATTCGTTAGACCAAATGACATCACTAGAAACTCGTAATGACCATAACGAGTCCTGAACGCTGTCTTCGGTACATCTTCCTTCCTTACCTTCAACTAATGATACCCATTCCTCAAATCTATCTTCGAGAAATATCTAACTCCTTTCAACTGATCAAACAAGTCGTCGATTCTTCGCAACAGGTATTTATTCTTAATCATGACCTTGTTCAACTCCCTGTAATCAATGCAAAGTCACATCGATCCGTCTTTCTTTTTGACAAACAACATCGGTGCTCCCCACGGCGATACGCTCGGCTGAATATACTTCTTATCTAAAAGTTCTTGTAGCTGCACCATCAATTCTTTCATCTCTACTGGGGCCATACGGTACGGAGCTTTCGATATCGGGGCAGTTCTTGGCGCCAAATCGATTACAAACTCAACTTCCCTATTTGGCGGAAGTCCTGACAAATCGTCTGGAAAGACGTCTTCAAAGTCCCTTACGACAGGTATCTCTTCTAATTTCGGACTCTCTTTTCGAGTATCAACTATGTAGGCTAAGTATCCCACACAGCCTTATCTTAACAACTTCCTGGCCTGTATCATCGTCAGATAACTCGCTTGTCTAGGCGATTTACTGCCATAAAATACTACCTTTCACGGAGTCATAAGGTTAATATGTTTCTTTTTGCAATTAATTATCGCTCCATAATTGAATAGCCAACCCATTCCCAAAATAACGTCAAATTCTCCAAGTTTGATTGGGATAGATCTACAGTCATTACGTTTCCCTTAATATCCACTCTACAGTTCTTATGTACGTACCTAACAGGAATTACCTCCCTATTCGTAATTTCTATGTTCAAAGGGTAATCTAATTCCTTCTTAGGTAATTTTAAGTTTTTAGCAAAGTCATCGGATATAAATAAACAAGTAGCACCTGAATCAAACAATAAATAAGTATCTATATTATTGATCGGAATGATACCTGACACCATATCGCGAGACTGCACGGCATCTTGCACGGTCATGTTGAAAGTCCTAGTGGTAGGTCAGTTTGTTGGTGCAGAACCGGTTATGGTCAACGTGCTACCACCACTGTTTCTCGTATTTCCTCTTGTTCCTGCTCCTCCTGCTGCCTTCTTGGGACAATCCTTAGCCAGATGATCCTTGGATCCACAAGTGAAATAAGTACCCTTCTTTGGATTCGGACAATTTGGTGCTATGTGGCCTTCCTGACCACAATTGTAGCAAACCCTCTTCCCTTTCAGGCATATCCCTATATGATTCTTCCCGCAGGTAACACACATCTCCACATTATTCTTCTGACCTCCTTGTTGATTTCCAGCAGATCCATTATCATTCCACTTCATCTTCTGGTTGTGACCACCACTATTACTACCACTTGCTTTATTACTTTCATTTTCACCTTTCTTCTTCTTCTGCTCCTGGTTATACTTAGTTAGAGCATCACTCCCTCCTTTTACGATAATCGCTTTTTCTAAGACTCTGGCAAAAGTGTTCAATTGGAACATTGACACCTTGTTGTACAACCACAGCTTCAACCCTTGTTCAAATCTCCTCGCCTTCCTCTCATCTGTATTCACCTGGTAGGTTGCGAACCTAGCCAACTCGTTAAATTTTGCAGCGTATTCCAGTACAGTCATGGTACCCTGCTTCAGCTCCCGGAATTGAATCTCCATTTGATTTAGCGAGCTAGTCGGAAAATACATCTCAAAGAACATCTCTTTAAACCTCTCCCATGCAATTACACCCTGACCTCCTTGTACCTTATTCGCTTGCCACCAATAGCTGGCCTCTGACTTAAACATGAACGTTGTAAAGGCAGTCTTTTGGTCCCTAGTAACCCTAGCAACGTCAAATACTTTCTCCATTTCCATCACCCAAGTTTGGGCTTCGATCGGGTTCAGGGAACCCCTAAACTCTGGCGGTCCTACCGCTTTGAAATCCTTAAATGACGTCACTGGTGGAGCTTGCGGCTGATTCGTAAGTGCTCCAGCCAAAAGGTTCACTAACTGCTATAAAAATTAGCATTGGCGTCGTTGTTGTTATTGGTAGAGCTCTCCTAAGCTTGTTGACGTGGTTGTCGTCTCTGCGGCATTTTTTGTTCAAGAATATGCACTTATTAGATCATCACTCAATTTCTTAAGTGTTCAACATTTAACTCAAACAATTCAGGTTAAACATTTAACACATAACATCTTCAAATAAAATTGATATTTCATTAATTTAAAAGTCTTAAATATAGAAAGATAGCATCACTACTATTTACATCAACTATCCTAAGATCAAACAATCTTTAGGATTAAATAGTCATATTCCATTGTGTATAATCACGCTGGAATTTACATCATTAACTACCATAAATATTTACACATATACTTCGATACGTCTCCTATCATGGCCTACAAAGGCGTCGAACCGCCTTTCTACGTTCTTCCTCCATGATACGGAACATCGTCCTGCGATCCAATATATACCATGGCAAGTCCTCGAACTAAACTGGATAGTGGAGAACTCGATCCTGGGCCCTATCAATCGCTGTCTGAAACGTGTAGGCTGTCTCCTCAATCTCAGCCTTCTTTGCCCGTTCACCTTCTTCAGAAATCTCTGCATGTCGAGCGGTGTTCATCCAAGCATCCTCTGCTCTAGCACGTTCCGCTGACTCCTCACTCAAATCGTTCTTTAATTTCTCGAGTTCAAGTTTCATCTTCTCATTCTCAGCTACTAGGTCTTCCTTTTGGCTTTCTGCCTGAACTAACTTCCACTCCACGTCTCCAAGACGTATATCAAGATCCTCAATTTTCTCGTTCTTCTGATCTATAAGAGTCTGACGTCTATTTGCCAGTCCCTCCAAGTCTCTAACTCTATCTTGCAACTCTATGGTACGATCATACAAGACATCGTACATCTCAACATCGACAGCGGTAAGGGGTATCTCTTCGGGATCCTCATCATCCTCCTCAGCCTCTGTCTCAACATCCTCAGAGTCCTCCTCTGAATCAACCTCTGGCTCATGCTCCTGACCCACAACAGTGATCAATGGAGATGGCTCTCTTCGTATCAACTGCTCCCGAATAACATGGATATCACGGGACTCCTCCTCTCCAGCCACTCGGGGCTCAATCTCCCTAGACTGACTGAATCCTCCAATATCCGACATCCTAACAACAAAGTTTAAGTTTTAATTAATACTCGATACTACACGCGGCACATAGCACATAAAGTCTTTTATTATCTTTAATGAATTTCCTTAATTAATTCCTTAGAACTCGATGAGAGTTTATCACCACTACATTTTCTAACTCTTAAAAGGCTATTACCCTAAGGTTTCCCCACCTAAGATTCATAACCTACAACTCTGATACCAACCTGTGACACCCCCAAATCCGGGTACTTCGTCTCCACAAGATTTGGTGTTCACTATCCAAATACATCGCATCACATCTAATTACCCATTCAAATATGAATGAAAAACTCTCAATTAAAAATAGAAATCTCCCATTAAAGGGTTACAACGTCGTTAATAAACAAATCCCAGTTCATCTAACCTTAATAAAATATCAAATGCAGAAACATAATCAAGTCTATTACATAAACATCATTTAAACAAATAAAACAAGTCTTCATCACTTATTTTCTCTTCCTTTGCCCTTACTAGTGGATGGCTCATCAACTCTTTCAACTTTAGCTGCAATGTTATTATGCAAGGGTGAGCAATGATTGCCCAGCAAGTACAACAACAACAATAATAATAACATGCGAAATAATCAACAGATATTGAATAATCGAAGATTCAGCTTTTGAGTCAAGATTATAAGACAAGATTCAAAAGAACATCTGAGGGTCTTAAGACCACGAACTATGTCCCAGGTTATCAAGTATTTCTACTTTAAACCTTTAACAGTCGTAAGACTATATGGACCTTACTTCTCGTACTTAGGGGGATCAGCTCTTTGTACCATGTATGTGCACAACATCTTAACGCTAACGCGTAAATAAAATCCCCTATATAAGGGTTGTTCATCTCAGTTTGACATCGGAGTCCGCACAAAAGGAAGTTTGGTTTGGATTTACTTCAATAACGTTTCTAGAATTTAGAACGCTCATCAACTATGGACTAGTCGAATCAATAAGGGTTCGCTAGTCAATCAAGGTTCAATAAAAATGTAATTAATATTCGAGAATCAAAGACAATCTCGCAAAAGGTACAGTTGGGTAAATTCTGTATGACTGAAGTATTACGAAAAGGAAATTAGAACTTCTCATTGAATCCATGAAATTGAATGGAATAGAAATAATAACTTGCTCGAGTAAGTAATAGCATTATGAAACATATATGATAAGAGAATTAAGTTCAGGAACTTGCGTAATTGAAATCGAGGTAGCATTACGAAGCTTGCTTTCAACGAAATAATAGATTAAGGGTACTTGCGTAAACATAAAAAGTAAGGATTAGATACTTGCTTTCAACAAAATAAAAGAGATTAGGAGTAGTAAACTTGCCTTGTGCGTAGATTAGAAATTAAAATTCACGTTCTTTAATCAACTTATACATTCGGTTTATAAAGCAGTAACAATGATTAGTTACAGTATTATAAACACCTCAAGATTCATTCTCATCAAAACTTTAATATCTCAATTGTTTTCTGGTTATCAGTCCCACTTCAGAAGTTGTAAGCCCAATTATATCAATATCATACTTAAGAATTCCTAAAACTCAACGCTAAGTTAGGATTCATTGATCTTTATATTTTATAATCATCAAGTATATGCTTAGCATCCAACTCAACATCTTGGTATTCGTTTAACACATTAATCTAAGTTTTAAACATGCATAGGGTGACATAGCATAACTACAAAGAGAGAAAGAAAATTTAACATTTCCTGCAATGAGCTCGCCGGGGCAAAAATTTCTTCACAAAATCCCTCGACGGGGCGAGCCTTCGCCGAGGAGGGAATTTCCTTTACAGTTTTCTCGCCGGGGCGAGACTTCGCCAGGGCGAGAAAACTCAGTTCAATGAGCTCGCCGGGACGAGAAAACGCAGTTCATTGAGCTCGCCGGGGCGAGAGCACGAATTCTAGATTCTGCAGTTCGCGAAGAACGCAGAAACAAGCCAAAAATTTCTAATCTTCTTATTCTTACATCAAATTAAACATACCTAATTACTATAATTCATATATAATCGTTACCCAAGCCTTTTAGCATGATTCTAACAACTTAAATCGTATAAACCATGAATCTAAGAATCAAAATTTGAGGTTTCTATTATTTTATCAAAGTTTCTACAAATTCCGTGAAATCACACATAACAGGGTCGTTATAACACCAAATTAATCCGTTTAAATCTTGTTTTCTTCTTTTTTACATGTATAAACATAATCAATTATCAATTTAACTAATTAACATACAAAACAAGCATCAATTTTATACATTTAAACCATATTCGTATAAAACTACTCTATAATTCCAGAACTCTATCATAAACATGATTTCATGGATTTAAATACTCTAAATCACATATAAATCATATAAAATACATTTATTCATGCTTACAAACATCTAACATCAATTTTATTAACAATTTAACCATACAATTTAATTTACTGAAAACTCAAAACGTACATTCATGTAGATATTAAAGAATAACATAATCAAAGACTTTTAATTTAAGGATTACCTTTGATAAGATGCTAGATTATGCAATAAAGATGAATGAATTTTCTTCTTCAATTCTCTCAAACTTTCTCTGTATACTCAGGTTTAGAAATACTGATAATGGAATGCGTATAATGAAACTACGTGAGATTAAACTGACAGTACATGGTGTCAGTTAATAACTGGCACCAACTCCTACTAAGGTCATGTTTGGCTTACTCCTTTTATCCTTCCTTCTAGTTTATTTTAATAAATTACTTATTATAAAGTTCATGTCACATATGTAATCAATTAAATAATCATATTTAAATCAATTAAATAAAGTAAAATAATACCACATTAAATCACATAGTCATATGATTAAAATTATCATTTATTAATAATGACAAATCATTTAGTCTCTAATTAATTATTAAATTAATTAGAGATAACATTATACTTATTTAAATAATGCATTTAATCAAATAAACTCAATTAAACACATACTTTGAATATAAAAATTCTCCACATCAATTTTACTAATGTAACACATATAATTAAATTAATCTACCACAAATTCAGCAATTAATCAATTAATTCAATAATCAAATCATCGAAAAATATTTATTTAATTCAATAAATATTTAAATTAAATTATAAAATTCTCGTTCGTCACATCTTCCCCCCTTAAAAGGATTCTGACCCTAGAATCACGACTCAATTAATTCATCCCGTTACATGAATGTATGGAAGATCAGAGAGTTTTACAAAATTCATCAGGTTTACAATCATTCTAGCAAGGAATAAATAAAATAAGCTTACTATTTCCTTTTTTTTCTTGGCTTTTCCAAAGTAAGCCATTTCTTCTCAGCTTCCCTTATGCGATTTGAGGCTTCTTATTGCTCAGCATTGTTTCTTCTAATTTCTTCAATAGAATCTCGTGGACCAAGGCTAGGAGTGAATGAGGAGAATGTTCTTTCTTCTTGTGACACCCCCAAATCCGGGTTTCCTAACCTCGAATTCGGTGTTCACGATACTCAACAACAAACATACTTTCTAACTAATGCGGAATAATAATCATAACATGTCTATCGAAATCGTGATAATCATCTTACAATAATGGTCCCAAGGTTCTTTAACCTTAACTTAAAACATACCCTTAACACAATAGGGTTCACATAACTAAATAACAATTCAAGATAAACTATTATATAAGCCCTATCAGACACTATTCTTGCACCTTCTCCTTTCCTTTGGTCCCTCTTGACGTTTCTTTCTGCCTTAGCTGAAATAAAGATCATGATATAGCAAGGGTAAGCAACTAATTTGCTTAGCAAGTTTATACACAAGGGAGATATATCATGAATAGAAAGAAGTTTTGCTTTCAATGTTCAACAACAGGATAAAATAGTGAAGAAACGTGAATTAATAGTCAACGCTTGAATATTCGAATAATTGAAATTCAATTACTGAGTGGTTTTGAAATAACCAGGGACATTTGCCAAGGTTCTCAGCACTTAGACTGGACCTCTTAAAAAGTTTTGGTAATCAAGGGGATCAGCCTTTCATACCCCGTGATTTATGCATAAACACTTAATAACCGACATTGATATCATGCCTTAAATCAAATTTATCCTTTGCTCAGCCAAGAGTTCTTACATGACAATATAATAAGAACAGCTTTTAAAATACCTTTGATTTAACAAATTAGACATGCTTGATCTAGCTGATACAAATAGCATAGATCTATCTTATAAATAATTCATGCCTGAAAGAACTTCAATTGAATATACAGTTCAATACTAATAGGGCACGAAAATAATTGCACTAGGTGCGAGTCTCAATAAACCAGTATAGATGTGAATAATCGACAATAATTATTCACTAACATGCTTCGAAAATAATAACTCGAGTTTGAGTTAGGGAACTTGCCTGTCTGCTCAGCTACAACAATTCTAGCTTTAACTAATTGTCCTTGAAGAACCTAACATTGATAATGTTAATCTATCAATTAGTACTGCGTAGTTGTATATCGATACGCTTACTTATGCTATCTATTTAACAATTAAGCCAATCACATAGCACACATAAGCAAATAGACTATCGTAAATCCTATAAGACACTAAATAAATCCTTAGGTTGTTGGTTTAATTAATTAACAATGTTTCCCTTAAGTGATAAACACTTATTAAACCCTTAAACAATTAATAATAATTGTTCAATTAATTAACATTACTTTTTCTTAAGTAATATTCATTTATTAAACCCTTAAACAATTTATTATAATTGTTTAATTAACGAGTTATTTAAACTCTCTCTATTTTATTAACTCCATCTTCATTTAATTACTATTAAATAGTAATTAATTAATTATCTTTAGTTATTATTAATAGTAATTAATAACTAATTATATTCACTTATTATTTAATTATTAATTAAATAATAATCGAATTATAAATTTTTAATTGTCTTTAATTATTATTTAAGATTAAATAATAATTAATTAGGTTTGTTTATTATTTAAAGCTTAATCAAATAATAATTAATTAGTAAATATGAATTACCTTTAGTTATTATTTAATAATAAATAACTAATTATTTACTGTTAATCAAATAAATAAATAATTAGTAAGTAATAATTATCTTTAGTTATTATTTAATAATAAATAACAGCTAATTAGATTTATTTATTATTTAAAGTTAATTAAATAATAAATAATTGATTAGTAAATAATAATTATCTTTAGTTATTGTTTAATAATAACCAATTAAGTTTATTTATTATTTAAGTTAATCAAATAATAAATAATTAATTTACAATTTTTAATTATCCTTAATCATTATTTAATAATAATTAAACAAAAATTAATTAATAATATTTTTAGAAAATATAATATTTAATGCGCAAACTTAATTTTGTACCTTTACTAATTTTACAAAATTAATTAACAATATAAAAACATTAAATTTAATTAGGAATTAACCCTTGATGGCATTCTGGTAAATAGGTTAAAGTTTGGACGGAGGGCAAAATGGTAATTTTCTCGTCTGAAACCTCTTCCGCGCATTGCGCGCTTGCTCAACCCCGCTGCCCCAAACGACGCCGTTTGAGGCTCGCCTGTCAGTCCCAACATTAGGCCTGGCGCGCCATGCGCGGCCAGGGTTTCACCCCTGGCGCGCCATGCGCGGCCAGGCGTGGTTTGGTTAGGCGCGGGGGATCCAGGCAGTTGGTTTTTCCTTCTCTTTTCTCTTTCTTTTCACACCAAATGAGTTCTAATCATCATTAAACAAGTTTTATACTCCAAATAAATTTCAAAACAAAATATATTCATGACTACAAAATATTTCTAATATTAAGATAAAATATTTATGACTTAAATCAATATTTTTCACCCATAAATTTTATACTCCAATAAATAATATTACTCCCATGTTTTAGCATACAACCCACCAAAACATGTTACAAAATTTTTAAAACCTATATATGCTATTAATAAGGCATACAAGACCAAGATCTCTTCCTATATAGCTTTAAACCATATTTGATAAACATATTATTTGTTTTTTTTTTTTTTGCAATAATATAGATCTAGCAAGATAAAATTTAGATCTAACAAAATAAAACGTAGATCTAGTAAAACAAAACATAGATCTAGCAAAATAAAACATAGATCTAGCAAAATAAAACATAGATCTAGCAAAATAAAACCTAGATATATAAATATTTCATTTCTTCCACAACCTCCAACCAATAAGCCATAGAAACCCCAACACAAATAAATGACTACCACTAATATATGTTAGCCATTTAATATCAACAAGGAAACTAGGGTTTGAGAGAATGAAGATGTATACCTAGAGTTAGTGGCTATCCTCCTCTTCCTTCCAAGTATGATCCGAAAAAGGATATGAACTAGCTAGGTCTCCTTCACTCCTTGGTGACTCAATATATTTTCTTTTGCTCTCAAATGCTTTCCAATGCTCTCAATGCTCTCAACTCTCTTAGGAGATGAATAATAAGGGAGCCAACCCCTATTATCTTTGGTGAGGGCCCTATTTATAGGAAAAATAAAGACCATGGGCAACATAGTCATTAACCATGACTAGGCAAGGGCAATTCGGTCAATTCGTCAATAATAGGAAGTTTCCTAGCAACTTCCTCAAGGGTAATTTAGTCATTTTCCAACCTCCTCCAAGGTTAAAATAGTCTTTTCTCAAAATCTTAATTATCCATTAGTTATTAGCCATTTTCCATTGGTTATTAAACATTGGTTATTATCTTGCCATCATTACATTGGTTAAACACAATGGTTATTATCCCGCCATCATTTCATTGGTTATTAACCACTGGGATATACAGTGGTTATTGCCCCTTCATGATTACCTTGGTTATTAACCACTCTTGGCCATTTTAGTCATTACACACAAATTCCTACACTTGACTCACCTATGGTTATTTCTTAACCATAATTATATTATACCTGCCAACACAAGTATAGACACATTCTATACATCTCCCACCAATTAACCCAAGTTGGTTTAAATAGAATACAACGTTAACTCATTGAATTAAATTAGATTTAATTAATAAGGACGTTCAAAATTCACGGGCATTACATCCCTCCCCCCTTATAAAAATTCCGTCCTCGGAATTGCAAAAATAGGGTTACTCAAATAAGAACGGATAATTCGCCTTCATTTTCTCTTCGAGTTCCCACGTAGCTTCTTCGACTGCGTGATTCCTCCAGAGAACTTTGACGGAATGTATGGTCTTGTTTCTCAGCTTCTGTTCCTTCCTATCGAGAATTTGGACAGGAACCTCCTCGTACGATAAGTCCTTCTCGACTTGAATTGGCTCATAGGAAATAACATGCTTGTAGTCTGGCTTATATGGACGTAACACTGATACATGAAACACGTTGTGAATGTGCTCAAGCTCAGGGGGTAATGCTACCTCGTACGCCACTTCGCCTATTCTCCTTAATATTTCAAAAGGTCCTATGAACCTAGGGCTCAGCTTGCCCTTCTTCCCAAAGCGGATCTTCCCTTTCCAGGGAGATACCTTCAAAAATACATAGCTGCCAACTTCAAAGTCTCGCTTCTGACGATGTAAGTCGGCATACTTCTTCTGACGATCCTGGGCCGCTACTAACCGCTGCCTTATTACTTTAATGATTTCCACGGTTTGTTGTACCAATTCGGGTCCCAACAATCTCCGTTCACCAACTTCATCCCAACACAACGGCGTTCGACACTTCCTTCCATATAACGCTTCGTACGGTGGCATACCGATGCTAGCATGATAACTATTGTTGTAAGCGAACTCTACCAGGGGCAAGTGATCGTCCCAGCTGCCTCCTAAGTCCATCACAACTGCCCGGAGCATGTCCTCCAGGGTCTGAATTGTTCGCTCGCTCTGACCATCGGTCTGAGGATGATACGCCGTACTCATTCTCAACTGTGTTCCCAGTCTCTCCTGTAGGCTTCTCCAAAAATTTGACGTGAAGCGCGGATCTCTGTCAGACACAATAGAAACCGGCACCCCATGTCGCGATACTATCTCCTTCACGTAAAGTTTCGCCAACTGTTCCAATTTGTACCTGATCTTGATTGGTAGAAAGTGGGCAGACTTGGTCAAACGATCTACGATCACCCAGATGGCGTCTAGACCCTTTTGTGTTGTCGGGAGTCCTACCACAAAATCCATAGTGATGTGCTCCCACTTCCATTCAGGAATCTCTAAGGGTTGCAACAATCCGCTCGGCCGTTGGTGCTCTGCCTTGACCCTCTGACAAGTTAAACACCGGCTGACGAATTCCGCAACTTCCCCTTTCAAATGCGGCCACCAATAATGTTGACGAAGATCTTGATACATCTTGGTGCTACCCGGATGTACCGAAAATCTCGTATTATGGGCCTCCTGCAATATTTCTTCCCTTAAGTCTGGTACATAGGGTATCCAGATCCTTCCCTCGAATCTCAGCAGACCCGTGCTGTCAACCTTGAATTTTAACGTTTTTCCCTCCGACAGTTGCCTCTTAATGCCAATGCATTCTTCATCAAATTCTTGGGCCTCCTTTATCTTATCCAGTAGAGTCGGACCCACTGTCACGGTGAATAATTTTTCGTCCGTCTCTATCGGATACTTAACCTCCAGTTCCAGGCGTCCAAAGTCCTTTATCAGCTCTGCCTGAGTTGTAAGCCTCATCAATTTCTCTCTGCCTTTCCTACTCAGGGCATCCGCTACTACATTTGCTTTGCCTGGATGGTACAGAATCTCACAATCGTAATCCTTGATTAATTCTAACCATCGGCGCTGCCTCATATTCAGCTCCTTCTGAGTGAAGATATATTTCAGACTTTTGTGATCTGTATATATCTCGCACCTCTCTCCATATAAGTAGTGCCTCCAAATCTTCAAGGCGAACACTACTGCTGCTAACTCCAGATCATGAGTCGGGTATCCCTTCTCATAGTCCTTCAGCTGGCGTGAAGCGTACGCAATGACCCTGCCGTGCTGCATTAGTACACAACCAAGGCCCTTGTGTGACGCATCACTGTATACCACAAAACCTCCAGTGTCGTCTGGTAATGCCAACACTGGTGCTTGGCTAAGTCTCTTCTTCAACTCCAAGAAACTCTCCTCGCACTTCTCTGTCCAGACGAACTTTACCGTCTTTCTAGTTAGATTGGTCAACGGTGATGCTATCTTCGAAAAATCCTGGATGAATCTCCGATAGTATCCTGCTAACCCAAGGAAACTTCTTATCTCCGTTGGTGTCTTTGGCTGCTCCCAGTTGATAATGGCTTCCACCTTTGCTGGGTCTACCGAAACACCACTACTGTCAATGACGTGTCCAAGGAACTGCACCCTCTGCAACCAAAATTCACACTTCGAAAACTTTGCGTACAGTTTCTCCCTTCTTAATGCCTCCAGAGCAATCCTTAGATGTTCAGCATGTTCTTCCTCTGACACTGAATACACCAAGATATCATCGATGAATACTACCACGAACTTGTCCAAATATTGCTTGAACACTCTGTTCATCATATCCATGAATGCCGCTGGTGCATTTGTCAGTCCAAATGACATAACCAGGAACTCGAAATGTCCATAACGAGTTCTGAATGCCGTCTTCGGGATATCTTCCTGCCTCACCCTTAGTTGATGATATCCCGTCCTTAAATCAATCTTCGAAAAGTATTTCGCTCCCTTGAGTTGATCAAACAGATCGTCTATCCTGGGCAGCGGATACCTATTCTTAATCGTAACTTTGTTCAACTCACGGTAGTCAATACAAAGCCTCATCGAGCCATCCTTCTTCTTTACGAACAGAACTGGCGCTCCCCAGGGTGACACACTTGGTCTGATATAACCCTTGTCTAACAGTTCCTGCAATTGAACCATCAGCTCTTTCATCTCTACTGGTGCCATTCGGTAAGGCGCCTTAGAAATCGGTGCCGTCCCGGGTACCAAGTCGATTGCAAATTCTACCTCCCTAACCGGTGGCAGTCCCGGAAGTTCATCTGGGAAGACATCAGCGAATTCCCTTACAACGGGTATCTGACTCAGTTCACCCTCGACCCGTCGAGTATCTACCACGTGAGCCAAATAACTTATACAACCCTTCTTAAGCAATCTCTTTGCTTGCATCATCGTCAGACAACACGATTGTCCTGGCGATTTACTACCATAGAACACCACCTTCGACTTACCCGGAGTCTGCAGGTGTATGCACTTTTTCTTACAGTCAATGACCGCCCCGTGGCTTGCTAACCAGTCCATCCCAAGGATTACATCGAATTCTCCAAGACGAATCGGCAACAAGTCCACGTTAAGCTTAAACCCTCTCACATCAGCACAACAATTCTTATAAATGTAGTTTACGGGTATAATCTCCTTGTTTGCTACTTCTACATTCATCGGGTGTTCTAACAGTTCACTAGGTAAATTAAGTCTTTGAGCAAATTCATCAGAAACAAAAGAACATGAAGCTCCCGAATCAAATAGCACATAGGCATCTATGTTGTTGATTGGAATAATACCTGACACCACCTCTCTGGATGCCACAGCATCTTGTACTGTCATGTTGAAGGTCCTCGCTGTTGGCTTATTTGGCTGGGTTGGTCCTCCACTGGTTGCCCTCGAGTTGTTGCCCCTATTGCCGTTTCCGCCTTCCATGTTTCTCTTCCGGGGACATTCCTTGCTCCGATGTCCTATCTCTCCACAAGTGAAGCAACCTCCTTTCTTCGCCTTAGGACAATTGGGCGAGATATGCCCTTCTTGTCCACAGGTATAACAGACCATCTTCCCCTTCATACACTCTCCCGAGTGACCCTTTCCGCAATTCCCGCATACCGGCCTTTTCTGTTGCGTGCTCCCTTGCTGTATTTCAGAATTGCTACCCCCACTGCTCCACTGACGCTTCCTGTTGTTGCTGCCACCACTGCTAACATTCATATTTCCTCCTTCTACCTTCTTCTTGTTCCTTTCCCGATTATATCTTGAAACCGCTTCACTTCCACCTTCAGCAATGAGAGCTTTCTCCAGCAAGGTTGAGAACGATGTAATTTGCAAAACCGCTACCTTACTGTAGATCCACGGCTTTAATCCATTCTCGAATCTCCTGGCCTTCCTCACCTCAGTGTCCACCTGATGTGGGGCGAATCTAGCCAATTCATTGAATTTAGCAGCGTACTCTGACACTGACAAGTTTTCCTGCTTCAACTCTAAAAACTTGATCTCCATTTTTGCCTGCGTACTCTCAGGAAAGTAATTCTCGAAAAACAACGTCTTGAAAGCTTCCCACGCCATGACTCCAGTTCCAGCTTTGTTCTGATTGGCTTCCCACCAGAAGTTAGCCTCACCTTTCATTAAGTAAGTAGCAAAAACTGTCTTCTGCTCCTCAGCGACTCTAGCGATGACAAAGGCCTTTTCAATCTCCTTTATCCATGACTGGGCCTCTATCGGGTTCGCTGTTCCTCTAAACTCCGGAGGCCCTACTGCCTTGAAGTCTTTAAAATTGGCTAAGTGGTTGCCTGTCTGGTTTCCTGTAGTAGTGGTTTGATTTCGCAAGGCTTCTGCCATCATGTTCACAAAATCTTGCATTGGGTTTGGTGGAGTTTCCTCTACATTGTTAACTGACTCTTCGATCCCATGATTTCGTAGGATTCGTCTGGGCGGCATTATCTGTTTAAGCAAACCCTAACACGTTACTCGGGCTTTCTTAAAACATAAGTATTCAGCATGTATATAATAATCACATGACTCTTGTGTGGGAGTTTTAGATTACCCAACCTCGGAAATTCTGCTTTCCCGATTAGTGATTTAAGTTACTAAGATACCGATTCAGTCTCACTGAATTAACATAATCATTGCATAAATGGTATATCAAGTAAAATTCTCAAGCACATACCATAATAATGCATCTATATTCATATACCGACTTAAGCGTCTTACACGTTTATCACAGACATATTGTCATAATTGCTACCATCCCATTTAATATAACAAAAGGTGGGATTCACTTAAACCATTCTTTCCTACCTACATAGTTGGGAAGTACATCCTACCTACGAACTACCTCGCACCTTGCTGAGGTTAATACAATTTCTAATAAACCAAATGGTAGTACCAATAATACTGATCAAGGCATAACCACCCACTTCCAACTATCCTCTAGGGGACACAAGGTGAATGCAACTCACGCTTACCCTCGCTACTGGAGGGCAGATTCATCCATCTAGCGTCGAACTGCATCCAGACAATGTCTAAGGCTCGCTCCAATTCAACTATCTTCGCATCCTTAGCCTCTACCTCATCCTTCAATTGTCCTAACTGCAGCTCCCTTAGCAGCAGCCTCCCTCGCAACTCGGCTAACTCAGCCTGGGCCTGGTAAGCAGTGTCCTTGTACTGCTGTTCAGAAATCTGGTGGATGTGGTTCTGCGCCTCTAATTGTTTAGCCCTAACCTCTAGCTCGGCGTTCCTCGCCAGCAAACCTCCTATCACATCAGGCTCTATGGGCTCCTGGTTCACTGGACAGCTATCTTGACTCTCGTCCGACATCCTACAAACACCACACAAATAAATCAACATCAGTACCACAATAAAATATATTCATTGATGAAATGAAATGATATTTTATTCGGTACGACTAGAACTCTATGAATCTCCCCGACCCATCACCTACGTACTCTATGTGAGTTTTCTACTAAGGTTATATCCTAGGTTTCTTGTTCCTAACGTTTATAATCTACAGCTCTGATACCAACCTGTGACACCCCCAAATCCGGGTTTCCTAACCTCGAATTCGGTGTTCACGATACTCAACAACAAACATACTTTCTAACTAATGCGGAATAATAATCATAACATGTCTATCGAAATCGTGATAATCATCTTACAATAATGGTCCCAAGGTTCTTTAACCTTAACTTAAAACATACCCTTAACACAATAGGGTTCACATAACTAAATAACAATTCAAGATAAACTATTATATAAGCCCTATCAGACACTATTCTTGCACCTTCTCCTTTCCTTTGTTCCCTCTTGACGTTTCTGCCTTAGCTGAAATAAAGATCATGATATAGCAAGGGTAAGCAACTAATTTGCTTAGCAAGTTTATACACAAGGGAGATATATCATGAATAGAAAGAAGTTTTGCTTTCAATGTTCAACAACAGGATAAAATAGTGAAGAAACGTGAATTAATAGTCAACGCTTGAATATTCGAATAATTGAAATTCAATTACTGAGTGGTTTGAAATAACCAGGGACATTTGCCAAGGTTCTCAGCACTTAGACTGGACCTCTTAAAAAGTTTTGGTAATCAAGGGGATCAGCCTTTCATACCCCGTGATTTATGCATAAACACTTAATAACCGACATTGATATCATGCCTTAAATCAAATTTATCCTTTGCTCAGCCAAGAGTTCTTACATGACAATATAATAAGAACAGCTTTTAAAATACCTTTGATTTAACAAATTAGACATGCTTGATCTAGCTGATACAAATAGCATAGATCTATCTTATAAATAATTCATGCCTGAAAGAACTTCAATTGAATATACAGTTCAATACTAATAGGGCACGAAAATAATTGCACAAGGTGCGAGTCTCAATAACCAGTATAGATGTGAATAATCGACAATAATTATTCACTAACATGCTTCGAAAATAATAACTCGAGTTTGAGTTAGGGAACTTGCCTGTCTGCTCAGCTACAACAATTCTAGCTTTAACTAATTGTCCTTGAAGAACCTAACATTGATAATGTTAATCTATCAATTAGTACTGCGTAGTTGTATATCGATACGCTTACTTATGCTATCTATTTAACAATTAAGCCAATCACATAGCACACATAAGCAAATAGACTATCGTAAATCCTATAAGACACTAAATAAATCCTTAGGTTGTTGGTTTAATTAATTAACAATGTTTCCCTTAAGTGATAAACACTTATTAAACCCTTAAACAATTAATAATAATTGTTCAATTAATTAACATTACTTTTTCTTAAGTAATATTCATTTATTAAACCCTTAAACAATTTATTATAATTGTTTAATTAACGAGTTATTTAAACTCTCTCTATTTTATTAACTCCATCTTCATTTAATTACTATTAAATAGTAATTAATTAATTATCTTTAGTTATTATTAATAGTAATTAATAACTAATTATATTCACTTATTATTTAATTATTAATTAAATAATAATCGAATTATAAATTTTTAATTGTCTTTAATTATTATTTAAGATTAAATAATAATTAATTAGGTTTGTTTATTATTTAAAGCTTAATCAAATAATAATTAATTAGTAAATATGAATTACCTTTAGTTATTATTTAATAATAAATAACTAATTATTTACTGTTAATCAAATAAATAAATAATTAGTAAGTAATAATTATCTTTAGTTATTATTTAATAATAAATAACAGCTAATTAGATTTATTTATTATTTAAAGTTAATTAAATAATAAATAATTGATTAGTAAATAATAATTATCTTTAGTTATTATTTAATAATAACCAATTAAGTTTATTTATTATTTAAGTTAATCAAATAATAAATAATTAATTTACAATTTTAAATTATCCTTAATAATTATTTAATAATAATTAAACAAAAATTAATTAATAATATTTTTAGAAAATATAATATTTAATGCGCAAACTTAATTTTGTACCTTTACTAATTTTACAAAATTAATTAACAATATAAAAACATTAAATTTAATTAGGAATTAACCCTTGATGGCATTCTGGTAAATAGTTTAAAGTTCGGACGGAGGGCAAAATGGTAATTTTCTCGTCTGAAACCTCTTCCGCGCATTGCGCGCTTGCTCAACCCCGCTGCCCCAAACGACGCCGTTTGAGGCTCGCCTGTCAGTCCCAACATTAGGCCTGGCGCGCCATGCGCGGCCAGGGTTGCACCCCTGGCGCGCCATGCGCGGCCAGGCTTGGTTTGGTTAGGCGCGGGGGATCCAGGCAGTTGGTTTTTCCTTCTCTTTTCTCTTTCTTTTCACACCAAATGAGTTCTAATCATCATTAAACAAGTTTTATACTCCAAATAAATTTCAAAAAAAAATATATTCATGACTACAAAATATTTCTAATATTAAGATAAAATATTTATGACTTAAATCAATATTTTTCACCCATAAATTTTATACTCCAATAAATAATATTACTCCCATGTTTTAGCATACAACCCACCAAAACATGTTACAAAATTTTTAAAACCTATATATGCTATTAATAAGGCACACAAGACCAAGATCTCTTCCTATATAGCTTTAAACCATATTTGATAAACATATTATTTGTTTTTTTTTTTTTTTGCAATAATATAGATCTAGCAAGATAAAATTTAGATCTAACAAAATAAAACGTAGATCTAGTAAAACAAAACATAGATCTAGCAAAATAAAACATAGATCTAGCAAAATAAAACATAGATCTAGCAAAATAAAACCTAGATATATAAATATTTCATTTCTTCCACAACCTCCAACCAATAAGCCATAGAAACCCCAACACAAATAAATGACTACCACTAATATATGTTAGCCATTTAATATCAACAAGGAAACTAGGGTTTGAGAGAATGAAGATGTATACCTAGAGTTAGTGGCTATCCTCCTCTTCCTTCCAAGTATGATCCGAAAAAGGATATGAACTAGCTAGGTCTCCTTCACTCCTTGGTGACTCAATATATTTTCTTTTGCTCTCAAATGCTTTCCAATGCTCTCAATGCTCTCAACTCTCTTAGGAGATGAATAATAAGGGAGCCAACCCCTATTATCTTTGGTGAGGGCCCTATTTATAGGAAAAATAAAGACCATGGGCAACATAGTCATTAACCATGACTAGGCAAGGGCAATTCGGTCAATTCGTCAATAATAGGAAGTTTCCTAGCAACTTCCTCAAGGGTAATTTAGTCATTTTCCAACCTCCTCCAAGGTTAAAATAGTCTTTTCTCAAAATCTTAATTATCCATTAGTTATTAGCCATTTTCCATTGGTTATTAAACATTGGTTATTATCTTGCCATCATTACATTGGTTAAACACAATGGTTATTATCCCGCCATCATTTCATTGGTTATTAACCACTGGGATATACAGTGGTTATTGCCCCTTCATGATTACCTTGGTTATTAACCACTCTTGGCCATTTTAGTCATTACACACAAATTCCTACACTTGACTCACCTATGGTTATTTCTTAACCATAATTATATTATACCTGCCAACACAAGTATAGACACATTCTATACATCTCCCACCAATTAACCCAAGTTGGTTTAAATAGAACACAACGTTAACTCATTGAATTAAATTAGATTTAATTAATAAGGACGTTCAAAATTCACGGGCATTACACTTCTCCTACGATATGAGTTCCTTGGAGATTTCTATTCAGATACACTGGATCTCCAGATGGAATTCTTATCCCACTTGGCGTTACTACACTCGACGATCCGATCTGTCCTTAGCCATGCTCTATTGGTAAAGCTTTCCTTTGAAAAGCTACTGCTTGCTTATCTTCTTGTCTCCCCCTATCTCCCTGACTTCCCTTTTTCCCTTGCCTCTTCTCCCCCTTTTTGTCATCATGCACCCTTGTGAGATGCTGGACGGAGTCTACTAACTCTTGGATCTGTGAGGAGTTCATGGCAATGTCATTGCGAATTTTGCGTTGTCGATTAACAACATGTTCAGTATACTGAGTTACTAAAGAAGTTGTGCTAGAAGCATTCATTTCCATCGCATGTTTAATGGAGGATAGGCCAGTGCTGAGCGCAAAAACCTTAGTGATCAGAGAGTTGATGGACTGCTCATTCTGCTACTAAAGGGTCTGCATAGTCTGTTTGTGTTCGTCCAGAACTTTGAGAAAGATTTTATCGCGATCAAGAAGACGATTAGACATGTCCTTAAACATAGATTTTAATTGTTTTTGAAGCTCTCTTCCGAAGTCACTAGATAAATGACTGGTGGCAGTAATGACACTATCCATTTTATAACGGAGCTCAATCGAGTTTTCTTCAAGTTTATCCTCGATAGCATAGACATAGTATTTGTCAGAGTAGTTAGTTGTGCAGTAGTGGGGATAACTTCTAGACATTCCAAGATGCGATCAATTGGGAGCTCAGGATTGTCTGTAGGCCCTTGGGATAAGTTGATGAGTGTAAGAGGAAGATCGAAAAATTCATTCTTGGAAGAGGAGGGAATATCAGAGGGAATAGATGGAATATGTTCTTGCTTGGGAGGATGTAAAGGAGAGCTAACCGGTGATGGTTTAGGAGAGATAATAATGGGAGCTTTGGATTTATTGGACTGAGGAGGTTGAGTATTTATGACCGGAGAGGAAGTTGAGTGAATGGGTGACTGATTTGGTGTGGCGAGAAATGTTGATACATGAATAGGAGAGGGAGAATTTGTGTGTTGTACAGGAGAGGTAGAGAGGGTTTTGAGACTCTACGATCGGAGAGGGTGATGTCTGTGCATCAGGCGTAGAGCGAGTAAGCTCTACGACTGGAGAACTCATGTTATCGACATCAATCGTAAGGTTTTGAGACTCTACGATTGAAGAGATGATCATTGGTTCAAAGACTTAAGAGATTGATACTTCAACACCTTTATCCAAGTCATATGAAGGAAAAACACAATTTAGATATAAGGATGGGACAATATGTCCCTTCTGAAACAGAGGAGAGGGATTGTAGGGCTCAGAGCATATCAGTTTGGTGGCATAAGTGAGAACCCTTGAGAAATTTTGAGCCACCAACATCAAGTTTGGATATCTGGAATTGCTCCATCGAATAAAACTCTAGTCTCCTAAACTGATAGCCTTCAACAGTGGCAGAAGTGGTAGAAAGTAGAGCATTTGATCACTGTCAGGATTAGGATCGTAGAGAGTGGTGCTACGATCCATTTCCACATCAAGAAAACTGTCCAAGAGCTCATCTGCACTCATTGAGACTAACCGTATTCGTCCTTCTCTGGATCCTATCCATTTATCAAGTAGAGTGACATTTGGATTTTCATATGCTTCAAGTACGATATGCCTCTGTATCCCTTGAGATGTAGACGGAATGGAGGGTGGAGGAACTGAATACCCAATAGGTTGCTCCCCCTCAGATGTGGAATCTTCTGGCTTTAGGATCGAAGGGTTATAACCCTTATTGACATCGTCGACAACTGTCTAAATGATATGAGTCACCCGTAGAGATGTATCTGAAGAATGTATCGAACGTTGAGCAAAATCTTCTCTGTACTAGTCCTCATCTTTGCTCTATTTCTCTTCTCTTCTTTTTTATTTAGCTTCTCTTCTTTTGTTTTCTCCTTCTTCTTTGCTTGAGGCTCACGACTCAATTCCTTCACAGCCAATTCTTCATTTCCTTGAGGCTCAAGTGTAGAACCCATCATAACCAGATCATCTTTTTTATATGGCTCATGAAGGACATCTTGCATAGACAACTTGTCAGCTGATCTTGGCTTAAACACTGATGTTGTTTCCAATAATGTTTGAACAACATTTTGTGATTCAAATATAGATGTATTCTTAGCAAAATCTACTTGTATATTCGCTTCAAAGGAAGATCTGGATTTCCCTTCATTCTTCCTTATAAGTTCCGGTACTTTTCTATCTTCTTCTTCCTCCCTTTCTTCTTCTTCATGCTCTATGATCGTAGTAGGCATGGATTCTCCTTCCTGTTCTTCAAATTGAACAGGAGCCTTCCTTCATCGAGAAATCCTTTTCTTCTTCGGAACCATTTTAGACAAAGGTGTGTTGACATCCTCTTCTTTTTTTTCCCTTTGCTCTCACTTTGTTGGACTATTCAGACGTTTCTTGGTGATTGCTCGTAGAATCTAGAACATTGTGAGCTTCAGGAGCAACAGATCCTTGAGATACCTCTTTATTAACGACATTTACTTTTCTTTTTCCTTTACCTCTAATGGGCTTCTGGATTTCACTAATTGTTTTCTCACTTCCTTCTTCAGATTATTTTGACTTTAGGTTTTCCACTGGATTTCTTGTCTAGTTTGTAAATAATCTCGGAGTCATTCTTTTGTTGGCATTGATAGGCTCCCCTTCCTTATCAGAAATTATGTCCTGTAACCTTTTCTTTAGAATAATGCTTATTAATCTCCCATGGAACATTTTTGGAGCAGGGTTGCCCACAGCCGTCTTCTTGTTGTAGTCTTCAATCCATTTGACCACCTAGTTTAGAAGGATGGCGCCAAAGTTTATTTTCTTCTTTTGAACGATGCCTATCATGAACTTTAATTGTAGTTCACTCACTGAATCAAGAGCAGTGTCTTTGCAGATGATACACTTGCCCACTATTTCTGCGAGGAACTCATATTCTTGAGGAAACTCTTTCTTCTTAAGTCCCTTGAGTTGGGGATTCTTCTTTTGACCCATTTCCTTTAATCCTTCCTTTATATCAATATTGTCAAGATAAGTAATACCTTGACTGACGAACCCTAGGTTAAAGTTGATTTCCGCAATTTCCATCTATAGAACTACTCCTATTACTTTAGTGGTCAGGATCTCATCAACATACACAACATTCAAATAGAATTCCTTGATAAGCTCTATGTAGATTCAAGTGTTGGTCTCCAGACATTCGAAGAAACCAGCTTCCCGTACCCGCTTGAGCACATCCAAAACTTCTTTTCCTGTGCTACAAACTTATTAGAGAATAGTTGAATACTAGTCACAATTTGGACATTTGCCATTAGATTGGATTTGAGCTAAAAAATCACACAAGTGTTTAAGCGTTCTAAAGTTTGGAAGTTAGAGCAAACAGAGAGAGAGACTTCGAACTCAGAAAGTGAAAGAATCGTAAGGGTCAGAGGGAAATTTGAAATAACTTTAATGTTACTTCCCTCTTATTTTGCTGAGTTGGACACGTGGCATGATGTAATTTGTTGCACGTCGCTTTTTGTACTGTATTTTTACAACTGCATTGTAGTAACTTCCTTGCTTTACTTGAACGTGAGTGGTGTTAGGTTTGTATAACGCGAACATGCAATCAAATTACATAAATAAAGCGGAAGCGCAATAAAATCAGATTTTAAATTTTTTATACAAAGCATCACCATGATCTTTCTTTATGCACAATTATTAATTAAACGAAAGAGGTGGAGAATAAGAATTATACCCTTGTAGAATTCTAGCTTCCTCAGGTATAAGTTCACCTCCAATTCCTTCGCGTTCTCCTTGAATTCCACCGATTAAAATTTCTTCCTTTGATCAACGTTAGCCACCCAAGTGTTTGGCCTCTAGAGGTGATCTACCAAAGAATAATATCTATTCAAGAAGATGAGTGTTGGCAAAACCCTAGTTTCTATCTCTATAGAAATTGTAAGTACTCTCCACAATTCTTATGCAAAAGTGTGTAACCCTAATCTATGCTAAGACTTCTCTTATTTATAGATGTAGAAAAACCCTCCCCTAAACTATTTAGGATTAAGGTTTCTATTCTAATTAAACTCCTTTAATTAAATTAAACACCTAATCTAATTAAGAATTCACGAGAGAGTACTTCTATTAATTAATTCTCAATCCCTATTAGGAATTAAATAATAGTAATAGTAATAATAATAATAAGACTCCTCTTATTAATTTATATTTAATATTTCTAAAATATTAAATAATAAATATTAAGCTATTTAATTTATTCTATCTCCATAGATTAAATTAAATACACTTAACTTATTATTACAATTATGTCATTTACTTCTTAAACAAATATTGTCCTTTTGCGGTGTGACCATTTAAGTTCTCCATATTAAACCGGTTCTGAATAAATCAAGTAGAATAATTTCAATCTTATTTAAATAAATAAATTAAACTATTTAATTCATTTAATTAAATAATATTTATTCTACAATAAGGGTAAGCCCCTTTAGCGATCAACGACTTTCCAGATAATATAGATTTCAATATTATTCACAAAAGAATTACTGTCAATGTCCCAATTAAATATAAGACATGGAATTACTGTCAAGTCTTATTTTATTTAATTATATGTATTTCGATTCTCAAATGCACAACTTTAATTAATGCAAATTAAAAACTCCTTTCTAAATTCATTCTGTCTTGGCCAAGGACTACTGAGTTGTCATTTATCGAATCACATAGGACATTCACATCTTTTACTAGACGTGGTTGATTCTTTGATCATTCACCTATCTCCATGTACAACTCATTATACTCAATCATACCCTTTGATATACCCTAAAGGTCTTAAGGGACATGTCAAAGTATAACTCATCATACACAAGATACTATGATGATCTCAAATACAAGGATCACTTATACTACTATCACTAGAGGAATTCCTATTGACAGGCGAGTAAAACTCCATTAGGTATTCCTTAGCGAGCCACGTTAAGTGAACTTATTCTCCAATAAGTACCTACATACTTGCTTTAGTGTCTCCACACAAATGATTATGAGATTAATCATCCACTTCCTAAGAGCAAGCAACGCATGTACTAATCTATCTAGATTCACTAATCCCCTTTTTAGTAATCTAACGATTAGGAACGATTTTAGTTTGTGAGCTATCTAGAATTTAGATTTCATTAACATGATCACCATCATGATTCTAAAAGCATTGCTCAAAATTATAGGTTTATCGCATTTAATATAACAACACAATGTAGATAAAGTAAAATGCCTTTAATAACCGAATAAGATTACAAAGTATATGCTACAGCATATCAAATATGATTGGCTTGCGTGCATACTACTTTAATCTCCCACTTGCACTAAAGCCAATCGTCATGGTATCTAATACCTTTCTTCTCTAAGTGACGATCATCATGCTGTTGGATAAAGGTTCAGTAAATGGATATGCAATGTTGTTCTTGAGAGCCCACTATCTCTATAGTGACTTCTCCTCTTTCAATGATTCCTCTAATCAAATGAAAGTGCCGCAACACATGTTTGAATCCAGGGTGAGACTTAGGAACTATTCGTAGTTCTGTAATGAACTTTTCATGATCCAAACAATCAACTTGTAGCTTCATTTACAGTTACATACTTTGTCTTTGTCACTAAACTAACAACTCTTTGATATTTGGAACTTTTCCAATTCACTGCACTACCATTCAAGGTAACGATTTTTCTTAAAGTGAATTTGTTATCGTCTTGGTCAGTCTGAAAAACTTGAGTCTATTTAACCGATTAAGTACTTAAAGATGTTTATCACTGTCTTACAATGATCTTCTCTAGAATATGACTGATCAACATCAGGCCTTGTATATTCATTGCATACATGATAGTAACTCATGTGATCTCTCTTTCAATTGGAGATAATTTAAAGAGATACACTCCGTAGCTTATCATCATGAGACCTCTCTTGGAGTTTGTCATGCTAAATGCCTTTAGCATCAAATGAATATACGTTCCTTGGGTCAAGCCGAGCATCCTTTTAAATCTATCTATATAGATTTATATCCCCAATTTGTAGGATATTCCTCCCAAGATATTCATAGAGGAATGTTTAGACAATTTTATCTTTACTGATTGTAGCATTAGTGTGTTATTCCTTATCAGTAGTATATCAACATATAATACTAGGAATGTCACAGTGCTTCCACTGACCCTTTTGTACACACAAGGTTCATTCTCGTTTTTGATAAAATCAAACTCTTTTAATTGTCTCATCAAAACGAATGTTCCATCTTTGAGAAGCTTGCTTTAATCCATAAATGGATCATTGTAGCTTAGAAACACTGTTGCCTAATTCCTAAATAGCACTCAACACGCAAGTATACGCGTTCGTTTATAATATTCGACAAGCAAGGATATCGTTCCCACGAGAAAAATAACTTAATATCTATCAATTACCAATAATAATTTAATTAATCCTATTTAAATTCCAATTCTTGATTTTAAGTTGAAAAATGAGAAATTACTAAGATCAACTAATAGATAACGTTAACAAAAACAAATCACAGATTTAATGAGTTAAGATTACAACTTCCCTTGGTATTTCAATTAAATCAATTTACCGACTAATTAATATAAATAGTTAACATGAATCAATAACCTAGAACTCTACCTAGAATTCACGCACTTCTTCCGAATGATACGTAAACAAACCCTCAAAATTCTAGCAATTAAGCAATAGAATCAAAAGGAACATCTTAATCAATTAACTCACTATATTCCTATGTGAATCAACTTAATTAGGGTTTTCAGCTCAAGTTCTTTCAGTGGTTACAAACGACATATAGGTATATTCCTATCCTCCATGCTAATCACATTAATCCTATCCAGATTATATGAACAGATGCTATTATATCTAGATCTAAATCTATATTCAATTTCCCAATTTTATATAGATTATCCCAATAACTGTTGGCCAAACAATTATTCAACAAGCACAAGATACAATAATTGATTCAATGAAAACTAACTTATATTAAATAAGAAGCATCAATTTAAAATTCATACCAAGTTCTGTTGCAATCTTAATTTGAATTTAGTTCATAACAATAAAAAAAAAACATCATCCTAGTCATAAAATTAAACATCCCAATTAATTACAAGAATCAAAGATTTAAAAGGGAATAGAAGAAACTCTTCGGTTGCTCCTAATCTTCTCCTTGATCTCCAGCTCTTGCAATCTTTCTTCGTGTTTTTTTTCTTTTTGTCTTTGCAAAACTCTTGTTGTATATCCTCCTTCAAAATCCTTTTTGGCTTAGAAATCTTTCTTTCCAATCAATTTTTACTTTCCTTGCTGACCAAGTCTGGTGCTGGGCATCATTACACCGCATTTAGTACTAATCTGGGCGTCATGACGCCACTCTGAGACGCCATATTTACAAAAATGCCATTATACTCATTTTTAAAGATTTTTAATTCTTTTCTTCTCCAAAATGACATATATGCCCTTCCTGCTTCATCCTACAATAAATAAACATAAAAACAAATAAAACAACACTAAAAATTACTTAAAGATAACAATTATTAAGTCTAATGATACCCGATTCGTAGATATAAAACCCATTCATCAAATACCCCCAAACTTAAACAATTGCTTGTCCTCAAGCAAAATAATAATGCAGATGCAACCTCCCTAACATGCCTACACAGTAAACAACCAACCAACATAGTGTCCAACTCAGGCCTCAAAAATATCGTATGAAACTCAAATAGAACATCCAACCAATGCAAAGTTTTCAACTTTAACTATTTAATCAAGTAACACCTGTAATCACCCATGTTGTGCGTGTGTGTATATCCACCATTATAATCAATCACAACTCAAATTAATCACATAATTCACTTCTTAGAAGAAAACTTTTAATTTCAACTCAATTTACTTGTGGACACAACCAATTCAGCTAATTCAAGCAATCACCAAGCATTAGGGTCCTTAAGCAACACAAGGTTATTTAATACATTAAATCCTTTATAAACCCTTCCCAGAAAGTCAAACAACATTTTTTTTCTTTTTAGTGAGTGCATTTTATGCTCCATCTCACTTTCTTTTGAACGAGTGCGTTTTACGCTCCATCTCGTTGCATGTGTTTATGAGTGAGTGCGTTTTACGCTCTATCTCAACCCACCATATGATCCATTCTTTAATTGGGAAAGGTTTTTTTTTTTTTAAATTCTAAAAATATACTTGCACCCCTAGATCCCCCCAAACTTAGATCACTGCTTGCTTTTGCTTTCATGAGCATTCCGATATTATCAATCTTTAACCCAAACTTTCCCACCAGAAGCAAATTATGTAACAATTTGAATTGAATTGATCAAAACAGTTGATTATGTGTTTTTCTGATTAACATGAGTTTCATACAAGTTCACCCTTACTACATAGTCTAAGTCATCACTAAGCATTAATGTTCAATTCTTCTTAAATTAAAACCATCACACCAGTCTTATCATTGGCCACATTAGACACTATATCAATTGATGATTACTCAATGAAACAATGAAACTAGATGCATGACAAAACCCAACAACCTAAATAGATAAATGCACACAATGCAACTACATGCATGAATGAACATGAACCTAGTCTATATGCAACACTAATTACTTATATGCATGCCATATAAACACCCCAAACTTAACTACTACATGTCCTCATTGGGCAAAATGAAAAGAATAGAAGAACGGAACACTTCCCTGATATATACTCAGTTGTTGTCATCTTCTTCATCGTCACCATCGTCACCCTCTTCATCCTCCAAGTCAGAAGGCGGATATATTGGCAATGGTTGTGGCGTAGGAAACTGAACAGGTTCGGCTGATGGATTCAACCTAGATAGCAACTCTGCCACTGCGGTATTGCAATCTACATTATATGTGTACATCACAGCTTGACGCTTCACAAGACGGTGATTCTGGCGATCCATCCTATTAATAGCATATTCCAAACGCTCCACAGCCAGATCAGTTCTCCTAGAATTATGCCTCGAGTCCCGACGTAACTCCTCAATAATGTTGGATGGTGGCATGGACATCTCAGGTCTAGAAATACCTGCAGCTACCGGCTCCTCTTGTGCAATGATATATCCCAATCCCTTTGTATCTGATAGCCCCCCAGACCATACTTTAAATCTCTCAATCAAAGCGTGATCTATCAGCACCATCGGAGCCTGTAGAACCTCGTCGTTATCCATGGGACTCCTGCCCGTTTGCACAAATCAGAAAGTAATGAGGGATGAGGCAAGCCACCAGATGTACCACCTTCAAGAGTTCACAGAATGGACGTATGAATAAGATCATCCACTGTTTTTCCAAAAGAAATACAATATAACAGTGCAGCACGTTCCTTCGTTACATCAGTTGTGCCGAGTTGGCATCAATTTAGCACATATAAACCCATATCATGCTTTCCCATATCGACTAAGCTTGGAACTTCTAAAATTAGTTGCTTCGTGTGTTACTGTAGCCTTCCAATCTGTACCTGGTTCACACAGTTTTTGAATGACTTCACTGTAGTCCACGTCCTCAGTAATGTACTCTTCATAGCCCGACTTACGGATTTTTTGTAATCCATAGTAGGCATTGATTGCCTTTCTGCCCACATTGATCCATTTACCACGGACAAACATAGAATTACCGTCAGCCTCTTTTGCATTCGCATAAAACTCTTTCACTACATTTACAGCGGCCGGTTCGGGTTGACAGTAAAATGTTGCCAATGCCTCCCCCGAATCATGACAACAATATCCCCATCTTGCGGTTCAGGTCTCAACCCCCATTCTGGAATCAAATTCTTGTTGGCAAACAATTGATGATAACGTTGAAAAGCGTTAAAACTCACAAATCTCTTCTTGGATGCTTTATTTGGTTGACGGCTTTTCCCAATATTGGTTAAAGAATTCGTGAAAAGGTGGGAAACCGTTTCGGTGAGAAGCCCGTGCTAAACCCCCAAACTTAGATAATGTTTAAAATCAATTGAAGTTTGAAGCTTTATGGGATGCTGAATCCGAGTGGGAAATGGATAGGAGTCAGATTCGTTGCTTACAGGTTTTCGTTTGGGGTAAGGAGAGCAGCTTGAAGATTGGGTTGGTTCTCTCAAGAATAGAAGTAATGTTGGAATAGGAAACTTTAACTTACATTAACAGACCCGATTATTATTATTATTTTTTTTTCGTCGGGCGTAATGACACCAGATTTTGACCTATAGTGGGCGTAATGACGCTGCGTGGCAGTGTGGGTGTCCATTCGGCAGGCGTAATGATGCTGAGTTTGAGCCTTATTTGGGCGTAATGACGCCGGATTGCATGATCTGTTGCTGATGCTAGGCGTAACTACGCCGACCTTTAGAGGAATTGGAGCGTAATGACGCCCGGGTACTTTATATATATATATATATATATATATACATACATACACACACCTCCCTTTTTAGCACCTGCAACCAAATTGAAGTAAATGTTTAAGGGAGGTTAGTAAAAATAAAAATAAAAATAAAAATAAAAATAAAAATCCTAAGCTATCAAAAATTAAATTAAACTAAACAATCATAGCAAGAGAATAAAATAAAAAGAAACAAATTAACCATATGAATGAACTAAAATTCAAATAAAAATAAATTCTGGGTTGCCTCCCAGTTAGCGCTTAGTTTAACGTCCTCGGCCCGACTTTGTCTGTTCTGTTCTAATCAGCAAGGCTAACAGATGACTTTTCACGATTGAAGTGACCTCCATAGTAGTGTTTGAACCTCTGGCCATTGACTTTGAAACTACGTTTCGACTCTGGCCCTTCAATTTCCACAGCTCCATGAGGAAAAACCTTGATAATCGTGAATGGGCCAGACCACCGTGATTTTAGTTTTCCTGGGAAGAGTTTTAGCCTCGAGTTGTATAGCAACATTGTTTGCCCCGGTTCAAACTTCCTGTCTATGATTTTCCCATCATGCCATTTCTTGACCTTCTCCTTGTACAACTTGGCATTCTCGTACGATTGAAGTCTGAATTCGTCCATTTGGTTCAATTGCAAGAGGCGCTTCTCTCCCGCCACAGCCATATCAAAATTTAACTTACGGATAGCCCAGTAAGCATTATGTTCTAATTCTACTGGAAGATGGCATGCTTTCCCATATACCAACCTGTATGGTGACATCCCTATTGGTGTTTTATAAGCTGTCCGCTATGCCTATAATGCATCGTCCAGTTTGCTTGCCCAATCCTTCCGACTAGGGTTCACTACCTTCTCAAGAATTCGTTTAACTTCACGATTCGATACCTCGGCCTGGCCGCTAGTCTGTGGATGGTAAGCAGTTGCTATCTTATGAGTGACTTCGTATTTAGCGAGAATAGCTGAAAACTGCTTATTACAAAAGTGCGTGCCCTTGTCACTAATGATTGCGCGAGGAGTTCCAAATCTAGAGAAGATATACTTGCGAATGAATTTCACCACCACTTTGGCATCGTTAGTAGGTGATGCTACAGCTTCAACCCACTTTGAGACATAATCCACTGCCAGTAGTATGTAAGAATTGCTAAAAGATGAGGGAAAGGGCCCCATGAAGTCGATGCCCCACACGTCAAATACTTCAACCTCTAAGATCGTGTTAAGTGGCATTTCGTGTCTCTTTGATATGTTGCCCACTCTTTGGCATCTGTCACATTTTAACACGAACACATGGGCATCGTTAAAAAGTGTCGGCCAGCAGAATCCACATTGTAATACCTTGGCTGCTGTTCTTTCTCCCCCGAAATGTCCACCATAGTCAGATGCATGACAATGCTGTAAGATACTCTCCATTTCATCTTCGGGAACACACTTTCTTATTAATTGATCTCCACACTGCTTGAACAAGAACGGCTCATCCCATAGGTATGTAGAAATTTCTTTTTCTGCTGACTTGTCAACTCCGGCGGAAACACCTTACCCATAATGAAATTTACAAAATCTGCATACCATGGTGTCTTCAACTTTACAGCAAATAATTGCTCGTCTGGAAAAAACTCGTTGATCACTGTTTTATCATCCTTATTCAACTCCGAATTCTTTAATCGTGATAAGTGATCGGCAACCTGATTTTCAGAACCTTTCCGATCCCGGATCTCCAAATCAAACTCTTGCAGCAATAGTATCCAGCGAATCAATCTCGGCTTAGCGTCCTTCTTAGCTATCAGATATTTAATAGCCGAGTGATCTGTGAACACAATCACCTTGGTCCCAATCAGATACGAACGGAATTTATCAAAAGCATAAACCACTGCCAATAGCTCCTTCTCCGTGGTTGTATAATTTAGCTGAGCATCCGATAATGTCTTGCTAGCATAATAAATGGCATGAAAAATCTTATCTTTACGTTGACCGAGAACCGCGCCAATCGCAAAGTCGCTAGCGTCGCACATTAATTCAAACGTACTACTCCAATCTGGTGCTACTATGACCAGTGCAGTAATTAGCTTCTGCTTCAACACTTTAAAGGCTTCATGGCATGCCTTATCAAAATTAAACAGAACATCCTTCTCCAAAAGGCTACACAGTGGCTTTGTGATTTTGGAGAAGTCTTTTATAAATCGTCTATAAAATCCTGCATGTCCCAAAAAGCTCCGAATACCCTTAACTGAAGATGGCGGCGGTAGATTTTTAATGGTTTCAAGCTTCGCCCTGTCTACCTCGATTCCTTTTGCAGAAACTTTATGACCCAATATTATCCCTTCTTGGACCATAAAATGGCATTTTTCCCAATTCAAGATCAAGTTTGTTTCCATACACCTTTTGAGCACAAGAGAGAGATTATCCAAACAATGATTGAATGAATCTCCAAAACCCGAGAAATCATCCATAAATACCTCGAGGTTATGTTCTACCATATCAGAAAAGATGGCCATCATACACCGCTGAACCGTTGCAGGAGCATTGCATAACCCAAAAGACATTCTTCGAAAAGCAAATGTACCATATGGACATGTAAATGTCGTTTTTTCCTGATCTTCGGGTGTTATGGCTATCTGATTGTAACCTGAGTAACCGTCCAAAAGGCAATAATACCCGTGTCCTGCAATCCTGTCCAACATCTGATCAATAAATGGCAAAGGAAAATGGTCCTTCCGAGTGGCCTTGTTCAACTTCCTATAATCCATACAGACTCGCCAACCCGTGACTGTTCGAGTAGGGATCAATTCATTATTCTCATTCGCCACTACTGTCATTCTCCCTTTCTTTGGCACACATTGAATGTGACTCACCCATGAGCTATCAGATATGGGATAAATAATCCCTGCTGTTTGTCGATTTAGTAATCAATAAATACGTGCAAGTGTACACGGTCAACAAGTAATAAAGTGAAAGTAGAGTGTCGAACCCACAGAGAATTATTTAATAATAATTACCAAATACTAACTCATAATCAAATTAACTTTATTTAAACAATTGATTAAGACTGTGAATTTTAGATAATAAAATACTAAACTAACTAATTACTAACTACCAAGAATCGAATTCAGATAAAAGGCTTAAGATTACAATTTTCCTTAATGTTTCACTTGAATTAATACACTTCCTGTTAAGTTATATTAATTATTCTAGATTGTTAATCAAGAACTCATCAATATTTATAATCACCTCTCGATGTATCATAAACGAATCAACTTAAATCCACAAAAGATAGAATTAAGATGAACACCCTAGTTAACTAATTCACTATATCTCTATGTGAATTACAATTAAAAAGGATTTAAAGCTCAGGTTCTATTTCAGATTACATGCGGCGTATAGGTATATCTATATCCTAAACATAAATTATGAATTCCATGATATGCAGAAAACATAATCACATGCTACTATGATTAGGTCTAAATCTATAATCCATCTATCGATTTCATATAGATTACCACGGTAACTGTTGATCAGACATTTAAGCAATTAATCACAAATCATAATAGACAATCCGATAATAATCAACAATAATTAATAAGGAAGCATAACAATAAAAGCTACGCAATAAGTTCCATTGTAATTTTAAAAAGATATTAGTTCATGATTGAATTAAAATCCATAATCCACAATTGATAAAGCATTCAAGAATACAAAATAAAAGGTAGAGAAGAGAATAAAATCTTTAGACGCAATCCTTGAGTCTCTCCTTCAGCTCTTGTGATGAATCCTTCTTGCTTGCTCAATTGCTTCAAGCCTCCCTCTCTTTCTCCCAAACTAGGGTTAGCAAAAAGTAGCAAGATCTCCCTCATTCTATGCTTCATATCATGTATTTATAGGTTCTAGTTAAAGTCCTAAACCAATTAGAAGTTACAATCCTTGTTTCATTCAATGCGGGTTAAAAATAAGCTTTTTAAAACCCGACCCAGCGCGGTCGCGCCCATATTTGGCCTAGGAAGCAGCGCGGCCGCGCCCAAGTGCCAGAAATCATGTTTACCACTCTGCAGACCAGCGCGGCCGCGCCCAAAATACACTAGGAACCGGCGCGGCCGCGCCCGACCAAATTCTACTCGGACATCTGTTGGTAAAATGGTCATAACGTTTGATCCGAGAGGAGTTACGGGGCCTGCCACCTATCAAATCGAAGCTATCGACGAGATCTACAACTTTCCTTCTTTGAGAATTGAGAGATGGATCAAAGTCGAAATTGGGCTTGAAGTGACTGTTATGTAAATGACAACTCCAAACCTTGATCTCTGTTGATAAAAATGTCGTAACGCTCGCATCTGAACTCCGATTGGGGTGATTCAAGATGTTTAGGAAAGATAAGAAGTAAATCTACAATAAAATACAAGTTCCAAACCAAGAACATGCATCCATTTTAATGTTCAAGCCCTGCAATATTCCCTTTTCACGTTTGCTTGCTTATTGTACTCCAAAAGATTTTCGAATTGCGTTTCCTTGCTCATTCCTACAAAATAACATAAAAACACTATAAATACCTAATACTAACTTAAAATACTTAAGAACTCACAAATTATCAAGCCAAACGTACTCAATTCGTAGATGTAAAACCCACTCATCAAATACCCCCAAACTTAAATCTTTGTTTGTCCTCAAGCAAACACTAAGAACAACAACTATAACAACTAATTCTAAATAACAACTCACATGACTCGAGCAATGAATCAATACAAATTTTCATAATAGCCTCAAAGATTTTCTTTAATGATAACTCAAGAATAATTTTCAAAAACATGTAAAGCCTAAAATTTCAACCTAATTATCAGTTCCACAACTACTCATGATCCTTTAAGTGCGTGTGTGTGCATCCAAATGTTCAACTAGCCATAACTCACACTAGATCATATAATCAAATACTCATAAAAGATTTTTAAATCAACTCTAAAAACCTGCTTTCACATCAATCTCCACTAATAAAGGCAAAACATAAAATTTAGATGATCAAAAGGATATTTTATACATTTAAGCACACTTGAACCCTTCCCAAGTCATTCAAAACACAAATTTTCTTTTATTTTCTCTTTCCTTTGTAGTGAGTGCATTTTACGCTCCATCTCACTTCTTATTGAACGAGTGCATTTTACGCTCCTTCTCGTGCCTGTATTTATGGGTGAGTGTGTTTTACGCTCCATCTCAACCCACCACATGATTCATCATTTTAACTCAGGAAGGTTTCACAATTTTTAAAATTTTCAATAACTCAAGATTTCCCCCAAACTTATGTTAATGCCTAAATTTCGCTTTGAATGAAGCTCAAATAAGATTTTAAAGTTTCAATGATATCTTTCACAAGAATTTAACCAAAAAGAATTTTTTTTCCTTAAGACACGACTAGCTAAACAGATGGATATGTGCTTTGAAGTTCAAAAAGATCACAAATAGTGTAAACCCAACTCATAAGTCAAAATATAAACTAAGCATGCTTCTCAACTTCACACGAGTTAAAAAAAATTAATCCATTTTTTTCTTATCATTGGCCATAATCAAATTCAAATCAAACCATTGCTCACCTATCCTAAAAACATACTAACTAACATGCAACCTTAATAAACTAAAATAAATAACACAAAACAAGACCACCCCCAAACTTAAACCAGACATTGTCCTCAATGGCTAAAATAGGAAAAAGTAAAACAAAGGACTTCCCTAAAAATATAGCAATCTTCCTCCTTGTCTGCTAAGTCTAAAGAATAGGCTAGGCACATTGGAATGAATAAGGCATTGCACTTGAATTGGACTCGAATAACCTGTAAACACATTAGAAGCAAATTTATTAACTACTCCCTCCGTCCTAAATTAATTGTTTTTTTAGGACTTTTTTAAGTCAAATTGACTATTTTTAAAATTAATAATTAAGCATATATAAATATATTTCTAAAATTATAAAAATTGAAATTAGTAATAAATTGTATATACTTTCTTTTGGTTATAATCTCTTCACCTATATTTTAACAAAAATAATAAAAAGATTAGTTCTAAAAAAAGTCAATTTGACTTAAAATGGTCAAAATTGAGCAATTAATTTGGGACGGAGGGAGTACTATGAAACCTAATAAAATAAATAAAATAAAAAAAAATTAAACTTGGGTTGCCTCTCAAGAAGCGTTTGTTTTAAAGTCGTCAGCCCGACTTTACCATTTACTATCCAATTCCCCTTCGAAAATTGAGGAACCCTCCATCCATTAGTAATAATGTAGCTTTCGAGGGATTTGCTGCAGTAGGGGCCATAATTTCAAGATCATCTAGCTTATTCTTTTTAGATAGAATATTCTCTATGAACTTCAAATAGCTAGGCGTTTTCCCAATTATGTTTCTGAATGGAATATGGACTTGAACCTCTTTAAGCACAACTAGAGTTTCATTTAACATCTAATGGTCCCTTCTTTCATTCCACCATGGTCCCAAATTTATGTTAACTCCATTGTCACATAGAGCTTTGTCGACGATATGACTACCAATTGGGCACGGGATCGCAAAACTACCCAAATCCTTGAGCTTTTGCGGAGAAGGTACATGAGGTACTAATAACGTAGGATCATCAGCATTGGAACTCAAGGCTAGATCTTCTTTGGCTGTATTTTCCCGATCCCCACTTGTCTCTTCCATATCAGAATCATCATAAATTAACACGTCCAGTTGTAACTTTGGCATGGACAATCCATCAGTCTCGAGAACCACATCATTGGGCCATGCACAATGATAGCTATTGTTGAAGGCGTTGATAAGCTGTCCCATCTCGTTCTCAAGATTTCGAATCGACACTGCTTGGCTTTTTATATTTAAATCCACTTGGTTCAATAGCCGATCCTGATCACTCATTCTTTTGTCCGTAGCTGTAATGAACTTTGCCAAGACCTCCTCTAAACTTAAGTTCCTTTCTTCTTCATGTGGAGGGGCTGGATCCTGAAATTCTGTAGTGCATGATTGGCTTGGAGCAAAGATTTGGACTTGATTATTATGGCTCCTTGAAAAATCCGGATGATACCCCCAACTATGATGATAATTATTAGGATATGCATAATTGTTGGGGTAGTCACCGCCACACTGTACCGACTCAAAACTGATGGTACATTGGTGACTCAGATGGTTTCCAGCACAATAATCACAAATCATCGTTACACTTTGAATAGATTATGTTGCTAAAGCATCAAACTTCCTCGAAAGTGTCTCTAACTGCGCTGATAAATCATCGAGTTCATAAATCCCTGTCACTTTTGGCTGAGTCATTCTCGTATAAGGCCATTGTCAGTCAAAGTTGGCCATGGTGTACCTCAAAAAGAAGTAAAATAGAAAAAAAAATAAAAAAAAAATAAAATATTTAAATTAAGATTAATTTGATTGAAATTAATATTGGTAAAAATTATTAAATTAACTCCCTGGCAACGGAGCTAAAAACTTGTTTGTCGATTTAGTAATCAATAAATACGTGCAAGTGTACACGGTCAACAAGTAATAAAGTGAGAGTAGAGTGTCGAACCCACAGAGAATTATTTAATAATAATTACCAAATACTAACTCATAATCAAATTAACTTTATTTAAACAATTGATTAAGACTGTGAATTTTAGATAATAAAATACTAAACTAACTAATTACTAACTACCAAGAATCGAATTCAGATAAAAGCCTTAAGATTACAATTTCCCTTAATGTTTCACTTGAATTAATACACTTCCTGTTAAGTTATATTAATTATTCTAGATTGTTAATCAAGAACTCATCAATATTTATAATCATCTCTCGATGTATCATAAACGAATCAACTTAAATCCACAAAAGATAGAATTAAGATGAACACCCTAGTTAACTAATTCACTATATCTCTATGTGAATTACAATTAAAAAGGATTTAAAGCTCAGGTTCTATTTCAGATTACATGCGGCGTATAGGTATATCTCTATCCTAAACACAAATTATGAATTCCATGATATGCAGAAAACATAATCACATGCTACTATGATTAGGTCTAAATCTATAATCCATCTCTCGAGTTCATATAGATTACCACGGTAATTGTTGATCAGACATTTAAGCAATTAATCAAAAATCATAATAGACAATCCGATAATAATCAACAATAATTAATAAGGAAGCATAACAATAAAAGCTACGCAATAAGTTCCATTGTAATCTTAAAAAGATATTAGTTCATGATTGAATTAAAATCCATAATCCACAATTGATAAAGCATTCAAGAATACAAAATAAAAGGTAGAGAAGAGAATAGAATCTGTAGACGCAATCCTTGAGTCTCTCCTTCAGCTCTTGTGATGAATCCTTCTTGCTTGCTCAATTGCTTCAAGCCTCCCTCTCTTTCTCCCAAACTAGGTTAGCCAAAAGTAGCCAGATCTCCCTCATTCTATGCTTCATATCATGTATTTATAGGTTCTAGTTAAAGTCCTAAACCAATTAGAAGTTACAATCCTTGTTCCATTCAATGCGGGTCAAAAATAAGCTTTTTAAAAACCCGACCCAGCACGGCCGCGCCCATATTTGGCCTAGGAAGCAGCGCGGCCGCGCCCAAGTGAAAGAAATCATGTTTACCACTCTGCAGACCAGCGCGGCCGCGCCCAAAATACACTAGGAACCGGCGCGGCCGCGCCCGACCAAATTCTACTCGGACATCTGTTGGTAAAATGGTCATAACGTTTGATCCAGGAGGAGTTACGGGGTCTGCCACCTATCAAATCGAAGCTATCGACGAGAGCTACAACTTTTCTTCTTTGAGAATTGAGAGATTCAGAATGGATCAAAGTCGAAATTGGGATTGAAGTGACTGTTATGTAAATGACAACTCCAAACCTTGATCTCTGTGGATAAAAATGTCGTAACTCTCGCATCTGAACTCCGATTGGGGTGATTCAAGATGTTTAGGAAAGATAAGAAGTAAATCTACAATAAAATCCAAGTTCCAAACCAAGAACATGCATCCATTTTAATGTTCAATCCCTGCAATCTTCCCTTTTCACGTTTGCTTGCTTATTGTACTCGAAAAGATGTTCGAATTGCGTTTCCTTGCTCATTCCTACAAAATAACATAAAAACACTATAAATACCTAATACTAACTTAAAATACTTAAGAACTCACAAATTATCAAGCCAAACGTACTCAATTCGTAGATGTAAAACCCACTCATCACCTGCATCCAACCACTTTAGGATTTCCTTTTTAACTACCTCCTTCATAATGGGGTTAAGTCTTCTTTGTTGCTCAACAATTGGTTTCGGTTCCTCTTCCAGCAGGATCTTATGCATACAAATTGATGGGCTTATTCCTTTGATATCTGCAAGAGTCCACCCAATAGCTGTTTTGTATTTCCTCAGTACCCTTAACAATTTTTCCTCCTGAACTGCATCCAGTGAAGTAGAAATTATGACTGGTAAAGTAGAAGACGAACCCAGATATGCATACCGAAGATGGTTAGGCAGTGGCTTGAGTTCTAAGACCGGTGGTTCTTCTAATGATGGTTTGACCTTATCTGCTGACCTTCCCAAGTGTTCCAAGGGTTCAAACTTTGGCCTGACTTGTGTAAACTTTGGAGATGAATCTAACATCTGGGCCAATTCTAACACTGCTAAATCTTCAGACAAGTTTTCATTCACCAGTGTCGCTTCTAGAGGATCCTTGTTCACTGCTTTGATAAATGCTTCCTTACTTGCTCCATCAATCAAGTCAACCCTGAAGCATTCTTCCTCTTCCTTCGAAAATTTCATAGCCTTGAACACGTTGAAAGTTACTTCTTCATATTGGACCCTCATCGTTAACTCTCATTTCTATACATCAATTATTGTCCTCCAAGTAGCTAAAAACGGGCGCCCAAGAATAATTGGTATGTTACTATCTTCCTCAAAATCAAGGATTATGAAATCCACAGGGAATATAAATTTATCTACCTTTACTAGTACATCTTCCACTATTCCCCTTGGATAGGTGAGCGGTCTATCGGCAAGCTGCAAAGTGACATTTGTTGGTGTAGCTTCCTTCAACCCAAGCTGTTGATAAACCGATAGTGGCATAAGGTTGATACTAGCCCCTAAATCGCATAAACATCGGCTAAAAAATTGAGTTCCAATTGTGCACGGAATGGTGAAGCTACCTGGATCCTTCAACTTTGGTGGCAACTTCCTTTGTAGAATGACACTACATTCCTCTGTCAATGCTACCGTCTCAAATTCCCCTAACTTCCTCTTTCTTGCCAAAATATCTTTCATGAACTTAGCATAGCTGGGCATTTATTCTAAAGCATCTGCGAATGGGATGTTAATCTGCACCTTTTTGAATACTTCTAAAAATTTTGAGAACTGTCTATCTAACTTTTGCTTTTGAAATCTCTGTGGGAATGGCAAAGGTGGTGTAGCTGACATCTGCTTTTCTTCCTTTTGTTTTTCCTCAACTTTTCCCTCGGATTTGTCTGCTGAATTTCCCACCACTGGTTCTTCTTTCTTCTTAACATTAACTTTCTTATGTTCGTCTGAATTTGCAACCAACTCCTTTCCACTCCTTAGTGTAACTACTTTGCACTGTTCATTCCCATCTTTCCTTGGATTCTTCTCAGTATCACTCGGTAACGACCCTTGAGGTCGGTTGTTCAAAGCACTAACTATCTGCCCAATCTGATTTTCAAGATTCTTTATAGCTGCTGATTGGTTCTTCGTTGTTACTTCAAACTGAGTCGCCATTCTTGCTAACAACTCTTCCATTTGAGATATTTTATCAGGTTGATGAGGTTGTTGAGCATGTTGCTGCGACTAAAATCCCGGCGAATATGCTTGTCTTGGAGCTTGATGTTGTTGCTGATTGTTGCTCCAAGAAGGATTTGTGTTATTCCTCCATCCAGAATTGTAGTTATTTGGATTGCTGCCCTGTTGTCTATTGTAATTGGATACAAATTGTGCTGATTCAGAATTTATCGCACACTAGTCACTCGAATGATTCCCTGCACATAACTCACACACCGTCTCCATTTTTTGAACACTCTGAATTCCAAGTGAATCTATCTTCTTTGTAAGAGCAGAAATTTGAGTTGCACTTGGGCTGATAAAGCTGTCATTGCATCCACTTCATAAACTCCGGCTGGCTTTGGGTGATTCAATCTTGCAGTTGGCCACTGGTAGTTATTAGCCGCCATTGTCTCAAGCAACTGATATGCCTCATCACAATTCTTAGCCATAAGAGCTCCACCTGCTGCAACATCAATACTTGACCTCACTGTACTATTTAACCCATTATAAAAGATCTGCACTTGCAACGAATTAGCCACACCATGGTGCGGGCATCGTCTCAACAAGTCCTTAAACCTTTCCCAGGCATCATACAATGATTCTGAGTCATGCTGAACGAAAAAAGTGATATCAGTCCGCATTTTTACTGTCTTCGCATGCGGGAAAAACTTTGCAAGAAACTTTTGAGCTAAGTCATTCCATGTGGTAATTGACCCTAGAGGAAGTGAATGAAGCCAACTCTTAGCTTTATCTCTAAGGGTGAATGGGAACAATCTGAGTCTTATAACATCTTCTGTCACTCCTTAATATTTGAACGTTTCCATGAAGCTAACCAAATGATAGTTTGGGTCATCATTTGGCAACCCTCCAAATTGCACAGAATTCTGAATCATTTGTATTATTCCAGGTTTTATCTCGAAACTCACAGCAGTAATAGCAGGCATCGTGATACTCGACTGAATTTCGGTAACTTGCGGCATAGCATAATCCCACAATAATTTTTATTCCTGTTCAGCCATTTGATCTTGGTTCTCCATTATTTCTCGTGTTTCTGTAACCCACTTACGCAACCGCTTTTCAATATCGTCCTCGTAGGGTTCAAGCTCTGGCTGTTTCGATCGCGTTTGAATACATGAGAAAAAAAAATGCGCCTGCAAATAACAGACAATTAACAGTTTAAATTAGGATTAATTCTATCGAATTTAATAATAACAGAATATTAAATCAATTTCCCCGGCAACGGCGCCAAAAACTTGTTGCCTAATTCCTGAATAGCGCTTAACACGCAAGTATATGCGTTCGTTTATAATATTCGACAAGCAAGGATATCGTTCCCACGAGAAAATAACTTAATATCTATCAATTACCAAAAATAATTTAATTAATCCTATTTAAATTCCAATTCTTGATTTTAAGTTGAAAAATGAGAAATTACTAAGATCAACTAATAGATGACGTTAACAAAAACAAATCACAGATTTAATGAGTTAAGATTACAACTTCCCTTGGTATTTCAATTAAATCAATTTACCAACTAATTAATATAAATAGTTAACATGAATCAATAACCTAGAACTCTACCTAGAATTCACGCACTTCTTCCGAATGATACGTAAACAAACCCTCAAAATTCTAGCAATTAAGCAATAGAATCAAAAGGAACACCTTAATCAATTAACTCACTATATTCCTATGTGAATCAACTTAATTAGGGTTTTCACCTCAAGTTCTTTCAGTGGTTACAAACGACATGTAGGTATATTCCTATCCTCCATGCTAATCACATTAATCCTATCCAGATTATATGAACAGATGCTATTATATCCAGATCTAAATCTATATTCAATTTCCCAATTTTATATAGATTATCCCAATAATTGCTGGCCAAACAATTATTCAACAAGCACAAGATACAATAATTGATTCAATGAAAACTAACTTATATTAAATAAGAAGCATCAATTTAAAATTCATACTAAGTTCTGTTGCAATCTTAATTTGAATTTAGTTCATAACAATAAAAGAAAACATCATCCTAGTCATAAAATTAAACATCCCAATTAATTACAAGAATCAAAGATTTAAAAGGGAATAGAAGAAACTCTTCGGTTGCTCCTAATCTTCTCCTTGATCTCCAGCTCTTGCAATCTTTCTTCGTGTTTTTTTTCTTTTTGTCTCTGCAAAACTCTTGTTGTATATCCTCCTCCAAAGCTTCTCTAATTAGTCTTTTTTAATAATCCTCCTTCAAAATCCTTTTTGGCTTAGAAATCTTTCTTTCCAATCAATTTTTACTTTCCTCGCTGACCAAGTCTGGTGTTGGGCGTCATTACGCCGCATTTAGTACTAATCTGGGCGTCAGGACGCCACTCTGAGACGTCATATTTACAAAAATGCCATTATACTCATTTTTAAAGATTTTTAATTCTTTTCTTCTCCAAAATGACATATATGCCATTCCTGCTTCATCCTACAATAAATAAACATAAAACAAATAAAACAACTCTAAAAATTACTTAAAGATAACAATTATTAAGTCTAATGATACCCGATTTGTAGGTATAAAACCCACTCATTAAACACGATTTGCTTCAACCTTTGAAACAAATTCCTCTGGCTGTATCATGCATACATTCTCCTCAAGTCTTCATTGAGGAAGGACATCTCCACATCCATTTTGCCAGATTTCATTGTAAGCTGCAATCATAGGCAAAATCCAAATGGACTTGAGCATTACCCGGTAATAAGGTTTTATCACAGTCAACAACTTGACTTTATTTGAAAATTTTAAACATGTCTGGTCTTATAGGTCTCCACCTTACCATTTGCTCCAGTCTTTCTCTTAAAGACCCATATACACCCTTTAGGCACTATGCCTTTTGGTGGAGTAACTAGAGTCTATACTTGGTTCTCATACATTGAGTCCATTTTGGATTTCATGGCCATCTGCCATTTCTCTGAGTGTCTACTACTCATAGCCTCATCGTATATAACTGGATCATCATCCTCTATGATGAATGCATACCTTATAGGTATCTTCGGTACTATTTCATATTTACGATTCGGTTGTGGTAAAATAGGTCTATCTACAGGTTCCTCGGTTTGACTTAAAGTACTTTGTGGTTCTTGAACTCCTTCAAGATCTATTACCCTCCCACTAGCTCCTTCAATGATAAACACTTTTATCCAAGAAGGCAACGTGTCGGATTATAATAATAATACCCTAAACTTTCTTTAGGATATCCCACAAACATGCACTTGTCAGATTTTGTCCCAAACATATCTTTTGAAACCGTTTCACATAAGTGGACAACCCCTTATGTTAACATACTTAAGACTAGGAATCCTCCCTATCCATAACTTTTATGGAGTCTTGGGACTGGATTTTGAGGTTATCTTATTTTGTAGATATGCAGCCGTTTCTAGGGCATAACCCTAGATGGATACTGGAATGTCGGTAAAAATCATTATGGACCGCACCATGTCCAACAAGGTATAATTTTTCCCTTTTAGATACACCAATCAATTATTGCGTATTAGGATGTATCCATTATGAGAAAATACCATTTTTAAAATGATCTAGAAACTTATTGCACAAGTATTCCTTCCTCGATCTGATCAAAAAATCTTAATACTTTGTCAATTTGTTTTATTTCTGAATTCTTTGAACCTTTCAAATGATTCAGACTTATATTTCATCAAGTACACATATTCAACTCTTTGAATGACCATCTCCTTTTTCTTTTACTAGTTTGTTCAATTTGCAAAATTATTTTTCATGTAAGTCAAGTTTACAAAGTCCATCAAGTGATCTTCCAGTTTCAAACAAAACATTATCATTATAAATAGAACAACAATTGTTCATAAATATAATACCAGAACCTTCCTTGTCCAACAACGAAAGTAATAATGTTTCTAAAGAGAACTAGAACATAATAACAACATATTAACTTAATAGACTTGCCTGTAGGCAACGCGAAACTATAAGTTCTTACGGCTAATGTAGCAACCATTGCTCCATTGTTCACACGTAAGATTACTTACTCTTTGTTTAGCTTTCTACTTCTGCTTAGTCTCTGCATTGGATTGCATACGTGAGAACTATAACCGGTATCCAATACCCAAGTAGAACCTTGACTTACAGAAAAGATTTATTTCAATGATGAACAAACCTATATCTATAACCAAAGCTTCACTAAGCTTCTTCTAGTTAGCCTCTACAAGATGCTCCTTATAGTTTCCTTTCCAATGTCCAGGCTTATTGCAGTGGACGCAAACTCCTTTGCTATCTACATCAGTTTTGTTCTTAGTGTCCTTAGTTATTGCCTTTCCTCATACCTTCTTTGAAGTGTTCTTCTTTTAAGAAGATCCTTTGCCCTCTTCCACTTCCTGGAAGAATCATCTACCAGTAAGACTTGGTCTTTTTTGGTTGAAAAGTGACTCTTTACAGTTTTCAACATGTTTAAGCAATGTAGGCAGGCTGAAATATAGCTTGTTCATGTGGAAATTCACAACAAATTGTGAGAAAGAGTCCGGAAGTGATTGGCAGATCAAATCTTTGATCAACTCTCCATCCATTATAAAACCCAGTTGACCCAATTGTTCAATCAGATTGATCATTTTAGGACATTTGTCTGTAGCGCCATCGGTCATTCTAAAAGTAGTATGCACACAAGGCAATCATATTTGATATGATGTAGCATATACTTTATAATCTTATTCGCTTGTTAAAGGCATTTTACTTTATCTACATGGTGCTGTTATATTAAATGTGATAAACCCATAGTTTTGAGCAATGCTTTTAGAATCATGATGGTGATCATGTTAATGAGATCTAAATTCTAGATAGCTCACAAATTAAAATAGTTCCCAATCGATGGATTACTAAAAAGGGGATTAGTGAATCCGGATAGATTAGTACATACGTTGCTTGCTCTTATGAAGAGGATGATTGATCTCATAATCATTTATGTGGAGACACTAAAGCAAGTATGTAGGTGTTTATTAGAGAATAAGTTCACTGAACGTGGCTCGCAAAGGAATACCTAATGGAGTTTTACTCTCCTGTCAATAGGAATTCCTCTAGTGATAGTGGTACAAGTGATCCTTGGACTTGAGATCATCATAGTATCTTGTGCATGATGAGTTATACTTTGACATGTCCCTTAAAACCTTTAGAGTATATCAAAGGGTATGATTGGGTATAATAAGTTATACATGGAGATAGGTGAATGATCAACAAAGAATCTACCACTTCTAGTAAAAGGAGAGAATGTCCTATGTGATTCGATAAATGACGACTCAGAAGTCTTTGCCCAAAGCAGAATGAAATTAGAAAGGAGTTTTAATTTACATTATCAGAGTGTGCATTTGAGAATCGAAATACATATAATTAAATAAAATAAGACTTGACAGTAATTTCATGTCTTATATTTAATTGGGACATTGTATGGTAGAAGGATTGAATTGTACGGTAGCTATGCACTGAAAGGTTCTTTTGTGGTTAATGTTGAAATCTATATTATCTGGAAAGTCGTTGATCGCTAAGGGAGCTTATCCTTATTGTAGAATAAATATTGTTTATTTAAATAAGTTAAATAGTTTAATTTATTTATTTAAATAAGATTAGAATTGTTCTAATTGATTTATTCACAACCGGTTTAATATGGAGAACCTAAAGGGTCACACCGCAAAAGAAAAATATTTGTTTAAGAAGTAAATAGCATAATTGTAATAATAAGTTAAGTGTATTTAATTTAATCTATGGAGATAGAATAAATTAAATAGCTTAATATTTATTATTTAATATTTTGAAAATATTAAATATAAATTAATAAGAGGAGTCTCATTATTATTGTTACTATTATTATTATTATTTAATTCCTAAAAGGGTTTGAGAATTAATTAATAAAAGTACTCTCATAAATTTCTAATTGGATTAGGAGTTTAAATTAATTAAAGGAGTTGAATTAGAATAAAAACTCTACTTCTAAATAGTTTAGGAGGGTTCCCTATATCTATAAATAAGAGGAGTTTTATCATGATTTAGGGTTAGACAGTTACACACTCTTCCATAAGAATTGGAGAGAGAGAGAGAGTACTTGCAATTTCTATAGAGATAGAAACTAGGGTTTTGCCAACACCCATCTTCTTGAACAACTATTATTCCTTGGTGGATCACCTCTAGAGGCCAAACACTTGGGTGGCTAACGTTAATCAAAGGAATGAATTTAATCGGTGGAATTCAAGGAGAACGCGAAGGAATTGGAGGTGAACTTGTACATGAGGAAGCTTTGATTCACAAGGGTATAATTCTATATCTCTATCTCTTTCGTTTAATTGATAATTGATCACAAGGATGATCATAGTGATGGTTTGTATGAAAAATTTTAAAATCCGTTTTATTGCGCTTCCGCACTATTTATATAATTTGATTACATGTTCGCGCTATATACAAACCTAACAGTGGTATCAGAGCCTAACCTTGTGCTAATTATCGATTATGATGATTCCATGTATGTATGGGTATGTGATTGGATCGATTTTTTGGGCAAAGAAATTTTTTTTTCGAACTCTGCTACGCAGCGCGGTCGCGCCACTCCTAGTTCAATTTGGAGCGCGGCCGCGCCAGTCTGTAGAATTTACAATTTTTTTATTTTGATTTTATTTATTTTCAATTAAGATAAAAGGTTTATTTTAAATTGGAATATGATTAAAATTAAAAGTTTTATTTTAACTTGGAATGAGATTCCACTATCGACGCCGGTTTTGTCCTCCTTTGGTGGTTATTACCCTTTCCAATTTTAGCCTTTTGATTAAATGAATTTTTGGAAAAAGTCGGCTTCTGAGTGTCGACGGGGTTTTGAAATATCGTTTTTTATGATGAGCCAATTAACCAGAGTCGCCAGTTGGTATATTTGAAAATGGATGTACCAACTCATCCGAGTTTTCGTTTTTTTATAAATCGCTGGCTCATATGTGACTCCGAATTAATTGGTCTGCAAACCGAGATTCATAGAGTTCGGGGGCTTGCTTAAGCGAGGGGAAGGTGTTAGGCACCCCCCGACTTCCGTGAAACACGGTTACCGCAATCTTGATACTTTCCTATCCTTTAATTCATGAAATGTGTATATGTGCGTGTGTGTGTATGTGCCTATGTGAATATCGTGGTGAGTTTGCATGAAAGAATCATTTGGGGTTTTTTGGAAAGTCGTGTCTTGGGAGTGCTTTAGAATGTCCTTCGGCTTATACGAGAAAGCCTTATGAGAAAGGTTTAATTGTCAAAACTATGAGATTTTCATTAGGTGTCGTTTTGGCAAAGAAAAGTTTTTAAACCTTCGTCAAAATAGGAATCGAGACCTATACGTTGCTTTCGTAAAACGAGTGGGCAATTTCTAGGATCTCTTTAGCCCTATGCACAAGGATTTAATAAAACATTATTTATTTTTATTAAACCATTTTTTGATGTTTGAAGACGATTTCTTTCTTTTGCCTTCTCATTAAGATAGAAATCAATATTCCTTAGCACTCCCAATTTCTTATCCTCGTGAAGCTAATAACCTAGTTTGATTGATTTTATGAAAATCTTTATCGTTTAGCTTTGAAATCAATTTTGTGTCATAAATCAAATCAAAACATTAAAATGCGTGGGGCTATTCATGGGCATGTAAGCCATCAAAATAAACCCCAAATGCACACAATCACGTATTCCACTATTACGGGGCCTTAAACCCGATTTTCAATTTGGTATCGTTTTAAGGCCCGACGATTACATGTTTACAATCAAGAATAATCGATCCTATTATATACACCAAAATTGTCCATCATCGGAATTGGACCACGGGGTCGCATTCCTAGGCTCACATACACAATTCTTACACACTCCCAAAATGGATATTACAAAAATTAACAAGCTAAAATTCACCAAATGGATATCATCGGGTCATTAGGAAGAATTTTGTTCCATTGGAACCCTCACTAATAATCCCTAATCCATGTATTCTCAACAATATACAAGAAAACTACATTTAGTATAATCCAAAATGATAAAAATTTAACAAAATGATATAACAAAACTGATATAAAAAGAATTCTTTTTCACCTTGCAAATGACACCACGATGCGTATAAACTCGTATATTAATTAGAGTAGAGAATATATGTGATACAATCTCACAAAAGAGATATAATTCCTCACTATTTTCTCTCTTTTCTCTCCCTAATTCACTGCTGCTGTTGCTGTTTTTCCTTCTTCTTTCGGGGGGGGGTAGGGACTGCTGCCGAAATTTTTGCCAACCTCCTGGATGAAATGAAGAAACTGAGTTGAAATAGGCTTGCCTAGGGCAGCCGCAGATTGATCTGCGGCTTGGCCGCAGATTGATCTGCGGCTGGCTGGCCCACCAGCCACTCAGCCTGGTTTCGAGTTCCGTGTTTCGAGTTCCGTGTTTTCAAAAGGCGCAATCATTGGCCGCAGATCAATCCGCGGCTGGCTGGCTTGACTTTCTCGATTTTCGTCCTACGCCTCAATTCTCGTGTCGTGACGTCGGTTTTCGCCGACATGTTCGTATTTTGCAGTCCGAGAATTACTGGAAGACGTACCACATCATTCGGGAATGCTCAAATCGGACAGCCTTGTTGTCACGTCGGTTTCGGTTGTAAATCGTCTCGGTGGCGTCGAGTGTTCGTACTTGTCCATCTTTTGCTCTCGCAGGCCGGTTCATTTGACGGATTTGCCCTCCTGTCAGGGTTAGTATATGAAGTGCAAAATTTGGGTGTCTACAGCTGCCCCTCTTTATCATGTTTATGAAATGTTAAATGAAATGAATATGATAAAGAAATAGATACCCAACGCATGAATGACAGTTCACAAGAATGACAATACATACATGATGCAGCACATGCAACTTATGATGCAACACAAGATATAAGGCATGCAAAACATTCGTAAAGGTGTCAATGCATCAATCCCCGCCCGCCTTGTTAGTCGACGGGTTTCGTCTTCCAATCGGTCGTCTCGTTTGTGCCGGGTCTCGTATCCGGTCGTCAGTCTCATGATCACCGGGTCTCGTGTCCGGTTGATCGTCTTGTGAGTGCCGGGTGTCGTATCCGGTCGCTCATCTCGTAATCGCCGGGTCTCGTCTCTGGTCGATTGTCCTGTGAGTGTCAGGTCTCGTATCCGGTCGCTCGTCTAGTCGGGGCCGGGTCTCGTATCCGGACACCCATCTCGTAATCACCTTACTCCATCGCATTGTCATCAGAGGAAGTTATTCTCCTGACTAGCTTGAAAGGCATCCTTGGAATTCGTCCTCGCACATCGTTCTTGGCAGCCATCACTTTTGACTCAGATAGGCTAGGACCTTGACACCTAACCTGCATGGATCACGTACAGAGTTATCATCTATTCAATGCATGTGAAACAACATTTAAAATGCAAATTTGATGAAAAATGACCCCTGTACAGTCTCTTGATACTATTCTACAGATGTCATCATTTGTCGGGGTTTGCTTGGATCTCAGCCCTTCCCAGGGATCTCTCACTTTTTGGATATTGGCCCTTCCCAGGGGTTGTTCACCACCTTGTTGTGGTTTGCTTGGATGCCTTCCCAGGTTCACTCACCACCTTGTTTGGATCTCAGCCCTTCCCAGGGGTCGTTGATTGTTTGAGCCCTTCCCAGGGTTTGTTGATTGTTTGGATCTCAGCCCTTACCAGGGGTCGTTGATTGTTTGGATACCAGCCCTTCCCAGGGTCTTTGATTGTTTGGATACCAGCCCTTCCCAGGGGTCGTTGATTGTGTGGATACCAGCCCTTCCCAAGGGTCATTGATTGTTTGGATACCAGCCCTTCCCAGGGTGTTAGTTGATTGGTTGGATACTAGCCCTTCCCAGGGTGTTAGTTGTTTGGTTGGATACCAGCCCTTCTCAGGGTGTTAGTTGTTTGGATCTCAGCCCTTCCCAGGGTGTTAGTTGTTTGGATCTCAGCCCTTCCCAGGGTGTTAGTTGTTTGGATTCAGCCCTTCCCAGGGTGTTAGTTGATTGGTTGGATACCAGCCCTTCCCAGGGTGTTAGTTGATTGGTTGGATACCAGCCCTTTCTAGGGTGTTAGTTGTTTGGATCTCAGCCCTTCCCAGTGTGTTAGTTGATTGGTTGGATACCAGCCCTTCCCAGGGTGTTAGTTGTTTGGATCTCAGCCCTTCCCAGGGTGTTAGTTGATTTTTTGGATACCAGCCCTTCCTAGGGGTCGTTGATTGTTTGGATACCAGCCCTTCCCAGGGGTCGTTGATTTTTTGGATACCAGCCCTTCCCAGGGATCGTTGATTTTTTGGATACCAGCCCTTCCCAAGGATCGTTGATTTGTTGCATACCAGCCCTTCCCAGGGATCGTTGATTTTTTGGATACCAACCCTTCCCAGGAATCGTTGATTTTTTTGATACCAGCCCTTCCCAGGGATCGTTGATTTTTTGGATACCAGCCCTTCCCAGGGATTGTTGATTTTTTGGATACCAGCCCTTCCTAGGGATCGTTGATTTTTAGATACCAGCCCTTCCCAGGGATCGTTGATTTTTTGGATACCAGCCCTTCCCAGGGATCGTTGATTTTTTGGATACCAGCCCTTCCCAGGGATCGTTGATTTTTTGGATACCAGCCCTTCCCAGGGATCGTTGATTTTTTGGATACCAGCCCTTCCCAGGGATCGTTGATTTTTTGGATACCAGCCTTTCCCAAGGATTGTTGATTTTTTGGATACCAGCCCTTCCCAGGGATCGTTGTTTTTTGGATACCAGCCCTTCCCAGGGATTGTTGATTTGATTTAAGTGATTTCTTGAAGTGGGATGTGTGATCGGCTTCCGTCCTGGATCTCCCACCAACATCGTCCACGTACCATGCCGTAAAAGCCATCACGATCTGATCATTTGTGAGGTTGAAAGCGACGTGCTTGTACTTTCCCCTGAAGATTTTCATTTTGATCGTACATGTATGCATGCAAAAGATGTTATGCACGATCCGGCAGATATGTTACGGATAGATGCATGTGCACAACATATGTTTGGATAGAAATGACCCCTGTTCAGTCAAATGATACGATTCGACAGTCGTCGTTGCTTGCCAACATTTGATTGGATCACGCCTCATCGTGAAGTGTTGTTTCTAGACTTCAACATTGTTGTGGTATTCTGCCTGTTCTTGGTCGTCTTCATTTCATCGAGTTGAGGCAGTCTGTTTCGCTCTTTGTGATGATCGACAACTATGTTGGGCTCCTCGGCCTTTTGATCATTTCTGCTGGCCGATATGCTGTTGTCCCGCATTATATCATCCTTTTATATGCTCATGCACGTGGATCATTTGGATGTCGAGGCAGTGATAGTCAGGATTGGGGAAAAGCCCAATGACGAGAAGTTTTTTGTGCAGCCTCAGCTTCCTTCCATTTCACGATTCTTAACTGCCCCAGCCTTGGCACGTGTTGTTACCAAGGATTTATATTGAAAACTCGCGATGTTGACCGTGCTGAGTTATCCACAGCTCTGCAAGATCCTGCATATCATATGACTAACAAATGCCACAACTTGAAGGCTCGGGCCGTTAGTGTTAGTTCAACACAAAGATATTATAATCTCGACAAAAATGTAGTTAAAGCACATGAAATTGAATCTCTACTAATCGCACAATCTAGCAAGTTGTGAACCGTGAATGTACTAGTTTTTTTTTTTTTTTTTTTTTCAATCCCTCGTGAGTTGATGATTTTCTATTTGACGAGTTATGAAATCGTAAGAACACCTTCAAGCATTCATGGTCATTGTAGGTGAGTAAGGTCGAATTCAAAAGCACTACCTTCCCTCGTCAAAGGTATCCTGTCTCCATTCTCAACAACGTTCTTAGCAGAATTGACGTCATATGACAAATGTACTGTGCGTTGCAGCATTCAGTAGGGGTTTCTCTTCCATGACTTCTTGTTTAAGGCTGAGAGTTTTTCGTATTATCTTTTCTCCTTATTAGCCCACTTCACTTGTCTCGTTTTCTTAGGCTATTCAAAGTTACCCATTTAACGAGTTTTGGACCAATGACTCCCAAACCAGCCGGTTTTGGGGCATTAGGTATACAGACACCCCTTCGGGTTTAATTACTCGAGTAACAAAGGCCACGGTTCGAGACAAGCTGGTGGTCTGCTCCATTTATTCTTTGCTTGACCTTGTGCAAGATTCGTTTTCTTAGGCTTGAGTTACCCATGTAGCGAGTGTTAGGCCGGTGACTCCCAAGTCAGACGGCTTTAGGGCACCAGATGCAGAGACACCCTTTAGGCTTAATTACTCGAGTAGCTCATGCCACGGTTCGAATCTGCTCGGGCCTCCTCTACTGTAATGCTCGTTTTCTTAGGCTCTAAGTTACCCATGTAACGAGTGTTGGGCCAGTGACTCCCAAACCAGATGGCTTTAGGGCACCAGATGTAGCGACACCCCTCGGGCTTAATTACTCGAATAACCCAGGCCACGATTCGAGACATTAGCTTGATAATCATTTACCGTCTGACTTCTTGATATTAGCTTGATAATTATTGACTGTCTGACCACGTGTTAATTGCCATCAACGTCATCATGGTTTTATACCCCACGACTGAAAGTTTGTGCAATGCAAAGTGAAGACTGGCATATGAGGTCGATTCTGTCGCAAACGTTGCTTTGAATTAAGGCTTTGTACCCAATCAAGAGGTTGAACAGCCTTCTTCGTCTAATCATACTCACAATAGTGCTCCACGGATGCTTGTCAGAATTAATCCGATTCCTATCAAGTCAAATAAAATCCCCTTTCATGCGGGTCACCGTATCCCGGGAAAACTATGCTTGACAAATGCCAGATGATCGTAGCATTTGATGATGATGGTGCATGTTGACGAGATTGTTGCATGGGTGCCAATTTGCACGCCATCACTTCCTGGGTAGTTGACAAATGCCCCAGCGTTAAGTTGTTTTTCTTGTCATCTCCCTCGTACTGGTTGCATCGGCATCTCACTGGGCTGACAAAAGATCCGGTCCTTTGACCTGTTGAAAGGTTTGGGGGATTTTTGATCCAGTGTTAAGTTATTTTTTTTTTTTTTTTTTTTGCCCCTACTCCGGGTTCTTCGTGATCGTTTGGGGGTTCTGATGTTTGATGGCGATGGTTTGGTCTAAGTCGAGTTTGGGTTTATCTTCGACCCATCCCTCGATCTCGTCAGGCGTATTGTCGATATCTGTCTCGTTTTGCTCAATCGCCATCAGATCGAAATCTAGCTTTATACCAAAATCGTGATCCTCCTTCAAATTTGGCCATATTGCTTGTCGGGCTAGAATGCCTCAAATCGGGGTACTGCCATAAAACGAAAAATGCTTGTCATATATATAACACATTTCAGCACATGATCTTCCTTTTGGATATCATGACAAAATGACATGAGCGTGCAGGGACTTGAAATAAAACTCAGAATTTTAAAAACCCATTGATCTTCTACTGGCCGGGATTTACTGCCATACTCCTGGATTTACCCCTTCCCCAACATGCTTAGGTAGAGGATTTAACATTTGGTGACCCTGGCTGTTCTACCACTATTTCCCCATTATCAATCAAGTCCTGAATTTTGTGCTTCAGCGTCCGACATTCCTGCGTATCATGACCAGGGGAACCTGAGTGATAGGCGCATCGCTTGCTTGGGTCAAATCTTCTTCCATTCTGGTCACTTGGAGCTGCCAACTCGACTATTTTCCTCTGGGCCATCAATACGGTCAACACCTGCTCAAGAGGAACCCAGAGTGGGGTGAATACTCGATTTTTCGAGGTCTCGAATCTTCTTCGCCCATCCGCCCTATGATCAGTGAAGTTAGGTCGTCGGGATGGCCCCACTCTCTGCACCTGTACTGGAGGATTGTTTTCTGCCCTTCTAGATGACCCCTGCAAGATGAGGGAAACATCCTCCTCCTTTTTCTTTTGGATTCTACGGGAAGTGTTGCCATAGTTTCCACTTTGGATTTGTTCTACAACTGTTTCCAAAGCCGTGAAATCCGGAATCTTACCAGACTTCAACCCTATGTCCACCATCTCTCCGTGTTTAATCATCTCAGCAAAAGGCCTACCAATCCCTGATATAACCCGCTCATAATAAGGTGCCTCCTGAATATCCACGAAGGTCATCACCATCTCCGACTCGCTCATTGGGGGATTCACCTGTGCAGCCATACCCCTCCATCGCTGTGCATAATCCCTGAAAGATTCTTTTGTCTGCTTCTTGACCTTCGTCATTTGGTATCTATCAGGGGCCATTTGCGCTTGGAAGCTATACTGTGTTAAGAAGGTATGGGCCAACTCTTCCCAATTATGGATCCGGGCATTGTCAAGACGGGCATACCAGATTCTCGCTTCTCCCGTCAAACTCTTTTGGAAAAGTTGCATCCTTAGACCCTCATCCTCGGCGTAAGATCCAAGCTCCCCGATGTAGATTTTCAAATGTGTATAAGGATCCCCTTTCCCATTGTATTTTTCAAATTCGGGGATTTTAAATTTCTCCGGGTATCTGGCTTCGGGGAACACACATAAATCTGAATAGTTAACCCTGCCTAGGGACCCTATGCCCTTCATAGATTGAATGGTTTCCTCCATTTGTCTCATTTTCTTTCGCAGGTCATCCGTATCTCCCTCTTCCGAGATAGTAATCACTGTCTTGTTTGGTACGGGAATGGCCTTTGGGATGACTGGCTTGCCCTTAAGTTGAGGTGGATCTTCCTTAGGTGGATTCTGTCTGGGCATCAATTGCTCCTTTAACATTATGGCCATTTCTACCATCTACTTCTTAAAGTCATCAAATTCCTCCCTGGATATGGAACCGGAATTGTTAGATGGAATATCAGCCATTTCAGATATAGAGTTCTGGGCTCTTTTAGATTGCGAACGTGTTTGAGGAGCAATCCTACAGAAACAAGGGTTCGAAGTTTAGTCCTGGGAATGAAAAATGTGGATGCATGCTAAAGCTGTAACTTTTGTGTTTTGGGGTTTTTTAATCTGTCCCTGTAAAACAGAAAGTTTAGTAATTCTTTAATGCAATAACAAATGCTAAACATGATTTTATTAAGCTCCCCAGCTGTTCCCTGTAATACATAGAGGTTAGTAATTTCTTTTGACAAAAAGGGAGGCATATATGAATGAGATCATGACATTTACGCGTGAATGTAAAAAGGCATGAAGAGACTTTTCCTGCGCTGGGTTAATCTGAGGCTGACCTATCCTAGGGTTACTCTCACGGGCTTTTCGGCATGAAGGTCCCCAAATCTTCGCAATCTGCTCATTTGAGCCCTTTCGATTGGAGCAAATTTGGGTGGTGCGTTTCTTGAGCCATCTCCGGGGAGCAGCCCCTTCGAGTCCAGTAATAAGCAACCGACAGGTTCGCCTCAGGAGGAGGTACTCTCTCAACATACATTCACATTCATCGTCCTCACCGTATGCAAATGATTACTTAAAAGTAAAGCAACTCCATTCAATCATTCATTTACTGGGCAAAACACACATTCACACAACAAAAGTAAAATCAAAATATCGCACACACACATATTTCATGAATTTTAAAAGGATAGGATAGCATCACGATTTGAACGCGGCTTAAGCCCTCTAATATGCCCAGCAGAGTCGCCAGCTGTCGACGCCGGTTTTGTCCTCCTTTGGTGGTTATTACCCTTTCCAATTTTAGCCTTTTGATTAAATGAATTTTTGGAAAAAGTCGGCTTCTGAGTGTCGACGGGGTTTTGAAATATCGTTTTTTATGATGAGCCAATTAACTAGAGTCGCTAGTTGGTATATTTGAAAATGGATGTACCAACTCATCCGAGTTTTCGTTTTTTATAAATCGCTGGCTCATATGTGACTCCGAATTAATTGGTCTGCAAACTGAGATTCATAGAGTTCGGGGGCTTGCTTAAGCGAGGGGAAGGTGTTAGGCACCCCCCGACTTCCGTGAAACACGGTTACCGCAATCTTGATACTTTCCTATCCTTTAATTCATGAAATGTGTATATGTGCGTGTGTGTGTATGTGCCTATGTGAATATCGTGGTGAGTTTGCATGAAAGAATCATTTGGGGTTTTTTGGAAAGTCGTGTCTTTGGAGTGCTTTAGAATGTCCTTCGGCTTATACGAGAAAGCCTTATGAGAAAGGTTTAATTGTCAAAACTATGAGATTTTCATTAGGTGTCGTTTTGGCAAAGAAAAGTTTTTAAACCTTCGTCAAAATAGGAATCGAGACCTATACGTTACTTTCGTAAAACGAGTGGGCAATTTCAAGGATCTCTTTAGCCCTATGCACAAGGATTTAATAAAACATTATTTATTTTTATGAAACCATTTTTTGATGTTTGAAGACGATTTCTTTCTTTTGCCTTCTCATTAAGATAGAAATCAATATTCCTTAGCACTCCCAATTTCTTATCCTCGTGAAGCTAATAACCTAGTTTGATTGATTTTATGAATATCTTTATCGTTTAGCTTTGAAATCAATTTCGTGTCATAAATCAAATCAAAACATTAAAATGCGTGGGGCTATTCATGGGCATGTAAGCCATCAAAATAAACCCCAAACGCACACAATCACGTATTCCACTATTACGAGGCCTTAAACCCGATTTTCAATTTGGTATCGTTTTAAGGCCCGACGATTACATGTTTACAATCAAGAATAATCGATCCTATTACATACACCAAAATTGTCCATCATCGGATTTGGACCACGGGGTCGCATTCCTAGGCTCACATACACAATTCTTACACACTCCCAAAATGGATATTACAAAAATTAACAAGCTAAAATTCACCAAATGGATATTATCGGGTCATTAGGAAGAATTTTGTTCCATTGGAACCCTCACTAATAATCCCTAATCCATGTATTCTCAACAATATACAAGAAAACTACATTTAGTATAATCCAAAATGATAAAAATTTAACAAAATGATATAACAAAACTGCTATAAAAAGAATTCTTTTTCACCTTGCAAATGACACCACGATGCGTATAAACTCGTATATTAATTACAGTAGAGAATATATGTGATACAATCTCACAAAAGAGATATAATTCCTCACTATTTTCTCTCTTTTCTCTCCCTAATTCGCTGCTGCTGTTGCTGTTTTTCCTTCTTCTTTCGCTGCTGCCAACCTCCTGGATGAAATGAAGAAACTGAGCTGAAATAGGCTGGCCTAGGGCAGCCGCAGATTGATCTGCGGCTTGGCCGCAGATTGATCTGCGGCTGGCTGGCCCACCAGCCACTTAGCCTGGTTTCGAGTTCCGTGTTTCGAGTTCCGTGTTTTCAAAAGGCGCACTCATTGGCCGCAGATCAATCCGCGGCTGGCTGGCTTGACTTTCTCGATTTTCGTCCTACGCCTCAATTCTCGTGTCGTGACGTCAGTTTTCGCCGACATGTTCGTATTTTGCAGTCCGAGAATTACTGGAAGACGTGCCACATCATTCGGGAATGCTCAAATCGGACAGCCTTGTTGTCACGTCGGTTTCGGTTGTAAATCGTCGCGGTGGCGTCGAGTGTTCGCACTTGTCCATCTTTTGCTCTCGCAGGCCGGTTCATTTGACGGATTTGCCCTCCTGTCAGGGTTAGTATACGAAGTGCAAAATTTGGGTGTCTACAGCTGCCCCTCTTTATCATGTTTATAAAATGTTAAATGAAATGAATATGATAAAGAAATAGACACCCAACGCATGAATGACAGTTCACAAGAATGACAATATATACATGATGCAGCACATGCAACTTATGATGCAACACAAGATATAAGGCATGCAAAACATTCGTAAAGGTGTCAATGCATCAATCCCCGCCCGCCTTGTTAGTCGACGGGTTTCGTCTTCCAATCGGTCGTCTCGTTTGTGCCGGGTCTCGTATCTGGTCGTCAGTCTCGTGATCACCGGGTCTCGTATCCGGTTGATCGTCTTGTGAGTGCCGGGTGTCGTATCCGGTCGCTCGTCTCGTAATCACCGGGTCTCGTCTCCGGTCGATTGTCCTGTGAGTGCCGGGTCTCGTATCCAGTCGCTCGTCTAGTCGGGGCCGGGTCTCGTATCCGGACACCCATCTCGTAATCACCTTACTCCATCGCATTGTCATCAGAGGAAGTTATTCTCTTGACTAGCTTGAAAGGCATCCTTGGAATTCGTCCTCGCACATCGTTCTTGGCAGCCATCGCTTTTGACTCAGATAGGCTAGGACCTTGACACCTAACCTGCATGGATCACGTACAGAGTTATCATCTATTCAATGCATGTGAAACAACATTTAAAATGCAAATTTGATGAAAAATGACCCCTGTACAGTCTCTTGATACTATTCTACAGATGTCATCATTTGTCGGGGTTTGCTTGGATCTCAGCCCTTCCCAAGGATCGCTCACTTTTTGGATATTGGCCCTTCCCAGGGGTTGTTCACCACCTTGTTGTGGTTTGCTTGGATGCCTTCCCAGGTTCACTCACCACCTTGTTTGGATCTCAGCCCTTCCCAGGGGTCGTTGATTGTTTAGATCTCAGCCTTTCCCAGGGTTTGTTGATTGTTTGGATCTCAGCCCTTCCCAGGGGTCGTTGATTGTTTGGATACCAGCCCTTCCCAGGGTCTTTGATTGTTTGGATACCAGCCCTTCCCAGGGGTCGTTGATTGTGTGGATACCAGCCCTTCCCAGGGGTCGTTGATTGTTTGGATACCAGCCCTTCCCAGGGTGTTAGTTGATTGGTTGGATACCAGCCCTTCCCAGGGTGTTAGTTGTTTGGTTGGATACCAACCCTTCTCAGGGTGTTAGTTGTTTGGATCTCAGCCCTTCCCAGGGTGTTAGTTGTTTGGATCTCAGCCCTTCCCAGGGTGTTAGTTGATTGGTTGGATACCAGCCCTTCCCAGGGTGTTAGTTGATTGGTTGGATACCAGCCCTTCCTAGGGTGTTAGTTGTTTGGATCTCAGCCCTTCCCAGGGTGTTAGTTGATTGGTTGGATACCAGCCCTTCCCAGGGTGTTAGTTGTTTGGATCTCAGCCCTTCCCAGGGTGTTAGTTGATTTTTTGGATACCAGCCCTTCCTAGGGGTCGTTGATTGTTTGGATACCAGCCCTTCCCAGGGGACGTTGATTTTTTGGATACCAGCCCTTCCCAGGGATCGTTGATTTTTTGGATACCAGCCCTTTCCAGGGATCGTTGATTTTTTGGATACCAGCCCTTCCCAGGGATCGTTGATTTTTTGGATACCAGCCCTTCCCAGGGATCGTTGATTTTTTGGATACCAGCCCTTCCCAGGGATGGTTGATTTTTTGGATACCAGCCCTTCCCAGGGATCATTGATTTTTTGGATACCAGCCTTCCCAGGGATCATTGATTTTTTGGATACCAGCCCTTCCCAGGGATCGTTGATTTTTTGGATACCTGCCCTTCCCAGGGATTGTTGATTTTTTGGATACCAGCCCTTCCCAGGGATCGTTGATTTTTGGATACCAGCCCTTCCCAGGGATTGTTGATTTGATTTAAGTGATTTCTTGAAGTGGGATGTGTGATCGGCTTCCGTCCTGGATCTCCCACCAACATCGTCCACGTACCATGCCGTAAAAGCCATCACGATCTGATCATTTGTGAGGTTGAAAGCGACGTGCTTGTACTTTCCCCTGAAGATTTTCATTTTGATCGTACATGTATGCATGCAAAAGATGTTATGCACGATCCGACAGATATGTTACGGATAGATGCATGTGCACAACATATGTTTGGATAGAAATGACCCCTGTTCAGTCAAATGATACGATTCGACAGTCGTCGTTGCTTGCCAACATTTGATTGGATCACGCCTCATCGTGGAGTGTTGTTTCTAGACTTCAACATTGTTGTGGTATTCTGCCTGTTCTTGGTCGTCTTCATTTCATCGAGTTGAGGCAGTCTGTTTCGCTCTTTGTGATGATCGACAACTATGTTGGGCTCCTCGGCCTTTTGATCATTTCTGCTGGCCGATATGCTGTTGTCCCGCATTATATCATCCTTTTATATGCTCATGCACGTGGATCATTTGGATGTCGAGGCAGTGATAGTCAGGATTGGGGAAAAGCCCAATGACGAGAAGTTTTTTGTGCAGCCTCAGCTTCCTTCCATTTCACGATTCTTAACTGCCCCAGCCTTGGCACGTGTTGTTACCAAGGATTTATATTGAAAACTCGCAATGTTGACCGTGCTGAGTTATCCACAGCTCTGCAAGATCCTGCATATCATATGACTAACAAATGCTATAACTTGTAGGCTCGGGCCGTTAGTGTTAGTTCAACACAAAGATATTATAATCTCGACAAAAATGTAGTTAAAGCACATGAAATTGAATATCTACTGATCGCACAATCTAGCAAGTTGTGAACCGTGAATGTACTAGTTTTTTTTTTTTTTTTTTTTTCAATCCCTCGTGAGTTGATGATTTTCTATTTGACGAGTTATGAAATCGTAAGAACACCTTCAAGCATTCATGGTCATTGTAGGTGAGTAAGGTCGAATTCAAAAGCACTACCTTCCCTCGTCAAAGGTATCCTGTCTCCATTCTCAACAACGTTCTTAGCAGGATTGACGTCATATGACAAATGTACTGTGCGTTGCAGCATTCAGTAGGGGTTTCTCTTCCATGACTTCTTGTTTAAGGCTGAGAGTTTTTCGTATTATCTTTTCTCCTTATTAGCCCACTTCACTTGTCTCGTTTTCTTAGGCTATTCAAAGTTACCCATTTAACGAGTTTTGGACCAATGACTCCCAAACCAGCTGGTTTTGGGGCATTAGGTATACAGACACCCCTTCGGGTTTAATTACTCGAGTAACAAAGGCCACGGTTCGAGATAAGCTGGTGGTCTGCACCATTTATTCTTTGCTTGACCTTGTGCAAGATTCGTTTTCTTAGGCTTGAGTTACCCATGTAGCGAGTGTTAGGCCGGTGACTCCCAAGCCAAACGACTTTTGGGCACCAGATGCAGAGACACCCTTTAGGCTTAATTACTCGAGTAGCTCATGCCACGGTTCGAATCTGCTCGGGCCTCCTCTACTGTAATGCTCGTTTTCTTAGGCTCTGAGTTACCCATATAACGAGTGTTGGGCCAGTGACTCCCAAACCAGATGGCTTTAGGGCACCAGGTGTAGCGACACCCCTCGGGCTTAATTACTCGAATAACCCAGGCCACGATTCGAGACATTAGCTTGATAATCATTTACCGTCTGACTTCTTGATATTAGCTTGATAATTATTGACTGTCTGACCACGTGTTAATTGCCATCAACGTCATCATGGTTTTATACCCCACAACTGAAAGTTTGTGCAATGCAAAGTGAAGACTGGCATATGAGGTCGATTCTGTCGCAAACGTTGCTTTGAATTAAGGCTTTGTACCCAATCAAGAGGTTGAACAGCCTTCTTCGTCTAATCATACTCACAATAGTGCTCCACGGATGCTTGTCAGAATTAATCCGATTCCTATCAAGTCAAATAAAATCCCCTTTCACGCGGGTCACCTTATCCCGGGAAAACTATGCTTGACAAATGCCAGATGATCGTAGCATTTGATGATGATGGTGCATGTTGACGAGATTGTTGCATGGGTGCCAATTTGCACGCCATCACTTCCTGGGTAGTTGACAAATGCCCCAGCGTTAAGTTGTTTTTCTTGTCATCTCCCTCGTACTGGTTGCATCGGCATCTCACTGGGCTGACAAAAGATCCGGTCCTTTGACCTGTTGAAAGGTTTGGGGGATTTTTGATCCAGTGTTAAGTTGTTTTTTTTTTTTTTGCCCCTACTCCGGGTTCTTCGTGATCGTTTGGGGGTTCTGATGTTTGATGGCGATGGTTTGGTCTAAGTCGGGTTTGGGTTTATCTTCGACCAATCCCTCGATCTCGTCAGGCGTATTGTCGATATCTGTCTCGTTTTGCTCAATCGCCATCAGATCAAAATCTAGCTTTATACCAAAATTGTGATCCTCCTTCAAATTTGGCCATATTGCTTGTCGGGCTAGAATGCCTCAAATCGGGGTACTGCCATAAAACGAAAAATGCTTGTCATATATATAACACATTTCAGCACATGATCTTCCTTTTTGATAACATGACAAAATGACATGAGCGTGCAGGGACTTGAAATAAAACTCAGAATTTTAAAAACCCATTGATCTTCTACTGGCCGGGAATCACTGCCATACTCCTGGATTTACCCCTTCCCCAACATGCTTAGGTAGAGGATTTAACATTTGGTGACCCTGGCTGTTCCACCACTATTTCCCCATTATCAATCAAGTCCTGAATTTTGTGCTTCAGCGTCCGACATTCCTGCGTATCATGACCAGGGGAACCTGAGTGATAGGCGCATCGCTTGCTTGGGTCAAATCTTCTTCCATTCGGTTCACTTGGAGGTGCCAACTCGACTATTTTCCTCTGGGCCATCAATACGGTCAACACCTGCTCAAGAGGAACCCAGAGTGGGGTGAATACTCGATTTTTCGAGGTCTCGAATCTTCTTCGCCCATCCGCCCTATGATCAGTGAAGTTAGGTCGTCGGGATGGCCCCACTCTCTGCACCTGTACTGGAGGATTGTTTTCTGCCCTTCTAGATGACCCCTGCAAGATGAGGGAAACATCCTCCTCCTTTTTCTTTTGGATTCTACGGGAAGTGTTGCCATAGTTTCCACTTTGGATTTGTTCTGCAACTGTTTCCAAAGCCGTGAAATCCCGAATCTTACCAGACTTCAACCCTATGTCCACCATCTCTCCGTGTTTAATCATCTCGGCAAAAGGCCTACCAATCCCTGATATAACCCGCTCATAATAAGGTGCCTCCTGAATATCCACGAAGGTCATCACCATCTCCGACTCGCTCATTGGGGGATTCACCTGTGCAGCCATACCCCTCCATCGCTGTGCATAATCCCTGAAAGATTCTTTTGTCTGCTTCTTGATCTTCGTCATTTGGTATCTATCAGGGGCCATTTGCGCTTGGAAACTATACTGTGTTAAGAAGGTATGGGCCAACTCTTCCCAATTATGGATCCGGGCATTGTCAAGACGGGCATACCAGATTCTCGCTTCTCCCGTCAAACTCTTTTGGAAAAGTTGCATCCTTAGACCCTCATCCTCGGCGTAAGATCCAAGCTCCCCGATGTAGATTTTCAAATGTGTGTAAGGATCCCCCTTCCCATTGTATTTTTCAAATTCGGGGATTTTAAATTTCTCCGGGTATCTGGCTCCGGGGAAGACACATAAATCTGAATAGTTAACCCTGCCTAGGGACCCTATGCCCTTCATAGATTGGATGGTTTCCTCCATTTGTCTCATTTTCTTTCGCAGGTCATCCGTATCTCCCTCTTCCGGGATAGTAATCACTGTCTTGTTTGGTACGGGAATGGCCTTTGGGACGACTGGCTTGCCCTTTAGTTGAGGTGGATCTTCCTTAGGTGGATTCTGTTTGGGCATCAATTGCTCCTTTAGCATTATGGCCATTTCTAATATCTGCTTCTTAAAGTCATCAAATTCCTCCCTGGATATGGAACCGGAATTGGTAGATGGAATATCAGCCATTTCAGATATAGAGTTCTGGGCTCTTTTAGATTGCGAACGTGTTTGAGGAGAAATCCTATAGAAACAAGGGTTCGAAGTTTAGTCCTGGGGAATGAAAAATGTGGATGCATGCTAAAGCTGTAACTTTTGTGTTTTGGGGTTTTTTAATCTGTCCCTGTAAAATAGAAAGTTTAGTAATCCTTTAATGCAATAACAAATGCTAAACATGATTTTATTAAGCTCCCCAGCTGTTCCCTGTAATACATAGAGGTTAGTAATTTCTTTTGACAAAAAGGGAGGCATATATGAATGAGATCATGACATTTACGCGTGAATGTAAAAAGGCGTGAAGAGACTTTTCCTGCGCTGGGTTAATCTGAGGCTGACCTGTCCTAGGGTTACTCTCACGGGCTTTTCGGCATGAAGGTCCCCAAATCTTCGCAATCTACTCGTTTGAGCCCTTTCGATTGGAGCGAATTTGGGTGGTGCGTTTCCTGAGCCATCTCCGGGGAGCAGCCCCTTCGAGTCCAGTAATAAGCAACCGACAGGTTCGCCTCAGGAGGAGGTACTCTCTCAACATGCATTCACATTCATCGTCCTCACCGTATGCAAATGATTACTTAAAAGTAAAGCAACTTCATTCAATCATTCATTTATTGGGCAAAACACACATTCACACAACAAAAGTAAAATCAAAATATCGCACACACACATTTATATAATTTGATTACATGTTCGCGCTATATACAAACCTAACAGTGGTATCAGAGCTTAACCTTGTGCTAATTATCGATTATGATGATTCCATGTATGTATGGGTATGTGATTGGATCGATTTTTTGGGCAAAGAAATTTTTTTTTTGAACTCTGCTACGCAGCGCGGTCGCGCCACTCCTAGTTCAATTTGGAGCGCGGCCGCGCCAGTCTGTAGAATTTGTAATTTTTTTATTTTGATTTTATTTATTTTCAATTAAGATAAAAGGTTTATTTTAAATTGGAATATGATTAAAATTAAAAGTTTTATTTTAACTTGGAATGAGATTCCACTATCGACGCCGGTTTTGTCCTCCTTTGGTGGTTATTACCCTTTCCAATTTTAGCCTTTTGATTAAATGAATTTTTGGAAAAAGTCGGCTTCTGAGTGTCGACGGGGTTTTGAAATATCGTTTTTTATGATGAGCCAATTAACCAGAGTCGCCAGTTGGTATATTTGAAAATGGATGTACCAACTCATCCGAGTTTTCGTTTTTTTATAAATCGCTGGCTCATATGTGACTCCGAATTAATTGGTCTGCAAACCGAGATTCATAGAGTTCGGGGGCTTGCTTAAGCGAGGGGAAGGTGTTAGGCACCCCCCGACTTCCGTAAAACACGGTTACCGCAATCTTGATACTTTCCTATCCTTTAATTCATGAAATGTGTATATGTGCGTGTGTGTGTGTATGTGCCTATGTGAATATCGTGGTGAGTTTGCATGAAAGAATCATTTGGGGTTTTTTGGAAAGTCGTGTCTTGGGAGTGCTTTAGAATGTCCTTCGGCTTATACGAGAAAGCCTTATGAGAAAGGTTTAATTGTCAAAACTATGAGATTTTCATTAGGTGTCGTTTTGGCAAAGAAAAGTTTTTAAACCTTCGTCAAAATAGGAATCGAGACCTATACGTTGCTTTCGTAAAACGAGTGGGCAATTTCTAGGATCTCTTTAGCCCTATGTACAAGGATTTAATAAAACATTATTTATTTTTATGAAACCATTTTTTGATGTTTGAAGACGATTTCTTTCTTTTGCCTTCTCATTAAGATAGAAATCAATATTCCTTAGCACTCCCAATTTCTTATCCTCGTGAAGCTAATAACCTAGTTTGATTGATTTTATGAAAATCTTTATCGTTTAGCTTTGAAATCAATTTCGTGTCATAAATCAAATCAAAACATTAAAATGCGTGGGGCTATTCATGGGCATGTAAGCCATCAAAATAAACCCCAAATGCACACAATCACGTATTCCACTATTACGGGGCCTTAAACCCGATTTTCAATTTGGTATCGTTTTAAGGCCCGACGATTACATGTTTACAATCAAGAATAATCGATCCTATTATATACACCAAAATTGTCCATCATCGGAATTGGACCACGGGGTCGCATTCCTAGGCTCACATACATAATTCTTACACACTCCCAAAATGGATATTACAAAAATTAACAAGCTAAAATTCACCAAATGGATATCATCGGGTCATTAGGAAGAATTTTGTTCCATTGGAACCCTCACTAATAATCCCTAATCCATGTATTCTCAATGATATACAAGAAAACTACATTTAGTATAATCCAAAATGATAAAAATTTAACAAAATGATATAACAAAACTGCTATAAAAAGAATTCTTTTTCACCTTGCAAATGACACCACGATGCGTATAAATTCGTATATTAATTAGAGTAGAGAATATATGTGATACAATCTCACAAAAGAGATATAATTCCTCACTATTTTCTCTCTTTTCTCTCCCTAATTCGCTGCTGCTGTTGCTGTTTTTCCTTCTTCTTTCGCTGCTGCCAACCTCCTGGATGAAATGAAGAAACTGAGCTGAAATAGGCTGGCCTAGGGCAGCCGCAGATTGATCTGCGGCTGGCTGGCCCACCAGCCACTCAGCCTGGTTTTGAGTTCCGTGTTTCGAGTTCCGTGTTTTCAAAAGGCGCACTCATTGGCCGCAGATCAATCCGCGGCTGGCTGACTTGACTTTCTCGATTTTCGTCCTACGCCTCAATTCTCGTGTCGTGACGTCGGTTTTCGCCGACATGTTCGTATTTTGCAGTCCGAGAATTACTGGAAGATGTGCCACATCATTCGGGAATGCTCAAATCGGACAGCCTTGTTGTCACGTCGGTTTCGGTTGTAAATCATCGCGGTGGCGTCGAGTGTTCGCACTTGTCCATCTTTTGCTCTCGCAGGCCGGTTCATTTGACGGATTTGCCCTCCTATCAGGGTTAGTATACGAAGTGCAAAATTTGGGTGTCTACATCCACGTTAACTAGAATAAAGGAGTTTATTCTATTTTGGAATAGAATTCCATGTTTCCTAAAATAAAGGAGTTTATTCACATATGGAATAAGATTCCATGTTTCCTTAAAAATAAAGATTTTTATTTTGATAAGGAATATGATTTAACATATTTTATTTTTCCAAGCAATTTTAAGTTAAAAATAAAGGAGTTTATTTTAAACTTGAAATTGGTTTCCATGTTAATTAAAATAAAGGAGTTTATTTTGATTTGAAATTTGATTAAAAATAAAGAAGTTTATTTTTATTCAAAATTAGATAAAATAAAATAAATAAGTTTATTATGATTTAAATTTTGATTAAAATAAAGGAGTTTATTTTTGCTTCAAAATTGGATTTCTAGTAAACTTTTAATTGCCCATTAAATGATATCAATGCATATATGGAATGATTTTATTATTCATGAGATGAATGTTATTTATTGATACATATGGAGATATGTATGATAATAAATAGGGATTGATTATGGACAACTGACCAATGTGTGATTGGATTTATTTTAGTGGATGCTTGAATGAATGGGTTTTATAAATGGGGTCTGTGTACCTCGTCTTCTCTACTTTTTTCTTGATGTAAATTCTATCTTCCTCTTATGTACCTCCCCTTGACTGTTGATCAAGGTTTCTATTTATTGTAAATAGTTTATGTAATAGGTTTAGTTAGAATTAATTGAAGAATTGGAGACAAAGGAGCAAGGAGCGTTTGAAGACCCGTTTGTAATGGAGCCCGGGTTTAAATGTAATAGTTATATTTAAATTTTGTTCTTGCACCCTAGGTTTGACCTTTTGGTTCACTTGGTGGCTCTAGTGAACCAAACTAGAATAAAAGTCATAATCAATCTGGGTAGAATATAGTATTCTATATGTGCATGCTTACTATGTATATATTATATATTATACAGCATGCTTCGCATGTTAAATAATATGACGCGTATTTTATATATATATATATATATATATATATGTGTGTGTGTGTGTGTGTGTGTGTGTGTGTGTATGCGCGCTAAACAAGATGAGACTAATAATAACAAACCCCTCAAAGAAATTATATTAAGTCCTAAGCGTTCAAAGATATTGGGAATATCGAACGTCACCTTCTAGCATGGTAAAGCGATAGAGTATTAGACATTTAATATGAGTTTGTTGTGTCACACAAGGCAAGTATTAAATATTTAAGATGTTGCTTTATCACATTCGATGCTTATAATAGACTGAACAACGGTGTTTTGTTGTGTCACACAAGGACAGTGTTTTTCTTTCGAATATATGAAAGTGCTAGGTTGGACTTAACTTAGATAATTTTGATTCGGATGTGTCACACTTGATCAAAATAATCTAAGAGGCAAAATACAAGGAGTTACATAGTGATGTAATTGACAATAGTTATCTACCTATTTATTTATATATAGTTTGTTGTGTCACACAAGGCTATATACATTTGAAATGGGATCCTTATTCTCACTAGCAAATCTTTAATTATATATGCCAGACTATATAATGAGGGTAATATAGTTTGATGAAAATAGTGGGAGATACCAATTTAAAATAAAGACCTAATTTATTTTGGTAATTAATTAAAATGAATGTATGCTAAAATGTTATTAAATTACAAATTCATTTATAGAATTTTACTATGTCTAATTCACTATCACTGCATAGCATATTAGATGCTAATTAATCGGATCGTATTAAACGGACTGGTTACAAAATTTGAAAATAGTTCTGAAGGCTGAAAAGCTATCTTATGTCCTTAATATGTCTATCCCTACAATGGTTGCAGATAATGCCTCTGAGGAAGAGATTGCTACTTTTAGAAAGTAGTAAGATGATGCACAGTTGGCTCAATGCATCATGCTCGCATCTATAAGTAACGAGCTTCAGCATTAGCATGAAACTATGGATGCTCCTACTGTACTCCTGCACCTTCAAGGAGTTGAAGGGTTAGGAAAGTAGGACTATTAGATATCAGATATCTAAGGTGCTTTTCCGATCTAGAATGACCGATGGCACTACAGTATAGACATATGTCCTAAAATGATCAACCTGATTGAACAATTAGGACAACTGGGTTTTAATGGAGGGAGAGTTGATCCAAGATTTGATCTTGCAATCACTTTCGGACTCTTTCTCACAAATTGTTGTGAATTTCCACATGAACAAGCTATATGTCGGCCTGCCTGAGTTGCTTAAACATGTTGAAAACTGTAAAGAGTCACCTTTCAACCAAGAAAGACCAAGTCTTACTGGTAGATGATTCTTCCAAGAAGTGGAAGAGAGCCAAAGGATCTTCTTAAAAGAAGAACAATTCAAAGAAGGTAAATGGAAAGGCAAAAATAAAGGACAATAAGAACAAGACTGATGCAGATAGCAAAGGAGTTTGCTTCCACTGCAATAAGCCTGGATACTAGAAAGGAAACTGTAAGGAGAATCTTATAGAGGCTAACCAGAAGAAGCTTAGTGAAGCTTCGGTTACAAATACAGGTTTGTTCATGATTAAAAATAAATCTTTCTGTAAGTCAAAGTTCTACTTGGGTATTGGATACCGGCTGTAGTTCTCACATATGCAATCCAATGCAGAGACTAAGCAGAAGTAGAAAGCTATACAAAAAATAAGTAATCATATATGTGGGAATGGAGCAAAGGTTGCTGCATTAACCATAGGAACTTATAGTTTAGCATTGCCTACGGGCAAGTCTATTAAGTTAATAAGTTGTTATTATGTTCCGGTTCTCATTAGAAATATTAGAACTTTCGTTGTTGGACAAGGAAGGTTCTGGTATTATATTTAAGAACAATTGTTGTTCTATTTATAATGATAATGTTTTGTTTGAAACTAGAAGATTACTTGATAGACTTTGTATACTTGACTTACATGAAAAACATTTTGCAAATTGAATAAACTAATAAAAGAAAAGGAGATGGTCATTCAAAGAGTTGAATGTGTGTACTTGATAAAATACAAGTCTGAATCATTTGAAATGTTCAAAGAATTCAGAAGTGAAACATATTGACAAAGTATTAAGATTCTTTGATCAGATCGAGGAAGGAATACTTGTGCAATGAGTTTCTAAATCATCTCAAAATGGTAATTTCTCATAATGGACACCGCCTGATACGCAATAATTGATAAGTGTATCTAAAAGGAGAAATTATACCTTGTTGGACATGATGCAGTCCATAATGATTTTTATCGACATTCTAGTATCTATCTGGGGTTATGCCCTAGAAACGGCTGCATATCTATAAAAATAAGGTAACCTCAAAAATCCGAGCCCAAAACTCCATAAAGGTTATGGATAGGAAGGATTCCTACTCTTAAGTATGTTACGGTAAGGGGTTGTCCAACTTATGTGAAAAGGTTTCAAAGATAAGTTTGGGACAAAATCTGACAAGTGCACACTTGTGGGATAATCCTAAAGAAAGTTTAGGGTATTATTACTATAATCCTACATGCTACCTTCTTAGATATAGGTAGTAGGAGGGTAATAGATCTTGAAGGAGTTCAAGAACCACAAAGCACTTTAAGTCGAACCGAGGAACCTGTAGATAAACCTATTATACCACAACCGAATCGTAAATTTGGAAGAGTACCGAAGATACCTGGGAGGTATGGATTCATCATAGAGGATGATGATGAGGTACGCATCATAGAGGATGGTGATCCAGTTATATACGATGAGGCTATGAGTAGAAGACACTCAGAGAAATGGCAGATGGCCATGAAATCCGAAATGGACTCCATGTATGAGAACCAAGTATAGACTCTGGTTACTCCACAAAAGGGCATAGTGTCTAGAGTGTGAATATGGGTCTTTAAGAGAAAGACTGAGATAAATGGCAAGGTGGAGACCTGCAAGACCAGACCTGTTTAAAAGGTTTTTCAAGTCAAGGAGTTGATTGTGATAAAACCTTATTACCGGGTAATGCTCAAGTCCATTTGGATTTTGCTTGTGATTGCAGCTTATTGCGAAATCTGGCAAAATGGATGTGGAGACGTCCTTCCTCAATAAAGACTTGAGGAGAATGTATGTATGATACAGCCAGAGGAATTTGTTTCAAATGTTGAAGCAAATCGTGTATACAATGATCCATTGATGGATTGAAGGAAGCTTCTCAAAGATGGAACATTCGTTTTGATGAGACAATCAAAAGAGTTTGATTTTATCAAAAATGAGAATGAACCTAGTGTGTACAAAAGGGTCAGTGGGAGCACTATGACAGTCCTAGTATTATATGTTGATATACTACTGATAAGGAATAACACACCAATGCTACAATCAGTAAAGATAAAATTGTCTAAACATTCCTCCATGAATGACTTTGGAGGAGCATCCAATAAATTGGGGATATAAATCTATATAGATAGATTTAAAAGGATGTTCGGCTTGACCTAAGGAACATATATTCATTTGATGCTAAAGGCGTTTAGCATGGCAAACTCCAAGAGAGGTCTCATGATGATGAGCCATGAAGTGTATCTCTCTAAAATTATCTCCAATTAAAAGAGAGATCACATGAGTTACTATCATGTATACAGTGAATATACAAGGCCTGATGTTGATCAGTCATATTCTGGAGAAGATCACTGTAAGACAGTGAAAACATCTTTAAGTACCTAACCGGTATTGAGGATGTGATCATGATACATGGTGGATCTGAATTAAAACTAGAGGGCAAAACAGACTGAAGTTTTTCAGACTGACCAAGACGATAACAAATCCACTTTAGGATAAATAGTTACCTCAAAAGGTGGTGCAGTGAATTGGAAAAGTTCTAAACAACAAAGAGTTGCTGGTTTAGTGACAAAGACAAAGTATATAGCTGTAAATGAAGCTGCAAGTTGATTGTTTGGATGAAACGTTTATTACAGAACTAGGAATAGTTCCTAAGTCTCATCTTGGATTCAAACAAGTGTTGCGGCACTTTCATTTGATTAGTGGAATCATTGAAAGAGGAAAAGTCACTATAGAGATAGTGGACTCTCGAGAACAACATTGCATATCCATCTACTGAAGCTTTATCCAAACAGTAGGATGATCGTCACTTAGAGAAGAAGGGTATTAGATACCATAACGATTGAAAGTAATATGCACACAAGCTAATCATATTTGATATGATATAGCATATACTTTGTAATCTTATTCGTTTGTTAAAGGCATTTTACTTTATCTACATGGTGTTGTTATATTAAATGTGATAAACCCATAGTTTTGAGCAATGCTTTTAGAATCATGATGGTGATCATGGTAATGATATCTAAATTCTAGATAGCTCACAAATTAAAATCGTTCCTAATCGATGAATTACTAAAAAGGGAATTAGTGAATCCGGATAGATTAGTACATACGTTGCTTGCTCTTATGAAGAGGATAATTGATCTCATAATTATTTGTTTGGAGACACTAAAGCAAGTATGTAGGTGCTTATTAGAGAATAAGTTCACTGAACGTGGCTCGCTAAGGAATACCTAATGGAGTTTTACTCGCCTGTTAATAGGAATTCCTCTAGTGATAGTAGTACAAGTGATCCTTGGACTTGAGATCATCATAGTATCTTGTGCATGATGAGTTATACTTTGACATGTCCCTTAAAACCTTTAGAGTATATCAAAGGGTATGATTGGGTATAATAAGTTATACATGGAGATAGGTGAATGATCAACAAAGAATCTACCACTTCTAGTAAAAGGAGAGAATGTCCTATGTGATTCGATAAATGACGACTCAGAAGTCTTTGCCCAAAGCAAAATGAAATTAGAAAGGAGTTTCTAATTTGCATTATCAGAGTTGTGCATTTGAGAATCGAAATATATATAATTAAATAAAATAAGACTTGACAGTAATTCCATGTCTTATATTTAATTGGGACATTGTATGGTAGAAGGATTGAATTGTACGGTAACTATGCACTGAAAGGTTCTTTTGTGATTAATGTTGAAATCTATATTATCTGAAAAGTCGTTGATCGCTAAGGGGGCTTACCGTTATTGTAGAATAAATATTATTTATTTAAATAAATTAAATAGTTTAATTTATTTATTTAAATAAGATTAGAATTGTTCTAATTGATTTATTCACAACCGGTTTAATATGGAGAACCGAAAGGGTCACACCGCAAAAGGAAAATATTTGTTTAAGAAATAAATGACATAATTGTAATAATAAGTTAAGTGTATTTAATTTAATCTATGGAGATAGAATAAATTAAATAGCTTAATATTTATTATTTAATATTTTGGAAATATTAAATATAAATTAATAAGAGAAGTCTTATTATTATTATTATTACTATTATTATTATTTAATTCCTAAAAGAGTTTGGGAATTAATTAATAAAAGTAATCTCATAAATTTCTAATTGGATTAGGAGTTTAATTAGAATAAAAGCCCTAATCCTAAATAGTTTAGGAGGGTTCCCTATATCTATAAATAAGAGGAGTCTTATCATGATTTAGGGTTAGACAGTTACACACTATTGCATAAGAATTGGAGAGAGAGAGAGAGAGTACTTGCAATTTCTATAGAGATAGAAACTAGGGTTTTGCCAACACCCATCTTCTTGAACAACTATTATTCCTTGGTGGATCACCTCTAGAGGCCAAACACTTGGGTAGCTAACGTTGATCAAAGGAAGGAATTTAATCAGTAGAATTCAAAGAGAACGCGAAGGAATTTAAGGTGCACTTGTACTTGAGGAAGCTTTGATTCACGAGGGTATAATTCTATATCTCTATCTCTTTCGTTTAATTGATAATTAATCACAAGGTTGATCATGGTGATGGTTTGTATGAAAAATTTTAAAATCCGTTTTATTGCGCTTCCGCACTATTTATGTAATTTGATTGCATGTCTGCGCTATATACAAACCTAACATATTCTAGATTGGAAGAGCTTCTTAGATATCTGATATCTAATAGTTCTACTCTCCTCACCTTTGAACTCGTTGAAGGTGCAGGAGTATAGTAGGAGCATCCATAGTTTCATGCTGACGCTGAAGCTTGTTACTCATGGATGCGAGCATGATGCATTGAGCCAACTGTGCATCATCTTGCCACTTTCTAAAAGTAGCAATCTCTTCCTCAGAGGCATTGTCTGCAACCATTGCAGGTATAGACATATTAAGGACATAAGATAGCTTTTTAGCCTTAATAACTATTCTCAAATTCTTTAACCAGTCCTTTTAATTTAGTCCGGTTAATTAGCATTTAATATGCTCCGCAGTGATAGTAAATTAGACATTGTAAAATTCTGTAAATGAATTAACAATATTTTAGCATACATTTATTTTATTAATTACCAAAATAAATTAGGTCTTTATTTAAATTGGTATCTCCCACTATTTTCATCAAATTATATTACCCTCAATATATAGTTCGGCAAATCTAATTAAAGATTTGCTAGTGAGAATAAGGATCCCATTTCAAATGTATATAGCCTTGTGTGTGCATAACAAACTATATATAAATAAATAGGTAGACAACTATTGTCAATTACATCACTATGTAACTTTTTGTATTTTGCCTCTTAGATTATAATGGTCAAGTGTGTGCACATCCGAACTAAAATAATCTAAGTTAAGTCCAACCTATCACTTCCATATATGTGAAGAGAAAAAGACCGCTCTTGTGTGTGCACAACAAAGCAGTAATGTTCAATTGCTTAATAAGCATCAAATGTGATAAAAACAACATCTTAAATATTTAATACTCGCCTTGTGTGTGCACAACATACTCGTATTAAATATTTAATACTCTATTGATTTACCATGCTAGAAGGAGACGTTCGATATTCCGAATATCTTTGAACGCTTAGGACTTAATATGATTTCTTTAGGCGTTTGTTATTATTTTTCTCATCTTGTTTAGCGCGCATGCACATATATATATATATAGTAAACATGTACTTATAAAATACTATATTATACCCTTATTGATTATGAACTTTTATTCTAGTTTGGTTCACTAGAGCCACCAAGTGAATCAAAAGGTCAAACCTAGGATGCAAGAATTAAATTTAAATATAACTATTACATTTAAATCCCGGGCTCCATTACAAACGGGTCTTCAAGCGCTCCTTGCTCCTTTGTCTCCAATTTTTCAAAATAATTCTAACTAATCCTATTACATAAACTATTTACAATAAATAGAAACCTTGACCAACAGTTAAGGGGAAGTACATAGGAGGGAGATAGAATTTAAATTAAGAAAAACTAGAGAAGACGAGGTATGCAGACCCCATTTATAAAAACTCATTCATTCAAGCATCCTCTAAAATAATTCCAATCACACATTGGTCAATAGTCCATAATCAATCCCTATTTATTATCATACATATCTTTATATGCATCAATAAATAACATTCATCTTACGAATACTAAAATCATTCCATATATGCATAGATATCATTTAATGGGCAATATTAGTTAGTATAAAATCCAATTTCAACTCCAATTAATTATCATGGAATCCAATTCCAACTCTAATTAGTTATCATGAAATCCAGTTCCAATTAAAATAAACTTCTTTATTTTAATCTTATTCCAAATCAAAATAAACTCTTTTATTTTAATTTATCCAATATTGAATAAAAATAAACTCCTTTATTTTTTAATAAAATTCCAAATCAAAATAAACTTCTTTATTTTAATTTACAAAAAATAAAAAAATGAGGTCAACCCTTGATCATAAACCTTTAAAAGAAATAATCAAACAAGCCTTTAAGTCAAACTTAAAACCCAGACTTATATAGTTTAAATATTAAACATTCTGATTCATAATCAAAAGTGATTCTGGTGTAGTGGTAAGACTTCCAACATATGACCAATAGGGCAAGGGTTCAAAACCTTCTAGCCCTAAATTAATTATTTTATTTACTATTCAGTGCCACGTCAGCAGTCAACAGTTGACCAGTTAGCGCCACGTCAGCAATCAACAGTTGACCAGTCAGCGCCACGTCAGCAGTTAACAATTGACCAGTCAGTGCCACATCAGCAGCCAATGCCACATCATCAGTTGACCAATCAACGTTTGACCAGTCAACGATTAACGTTTGACCGTTGACTTTGACTAACGTTTTTTTTTTAAAAAAAATTTAATAAAAAATAAAATAAAAGAAAATAATTTTACACAAACAGTTATGCCTAATTAAATTGTTCTAAACACATATCAATGTATATACAGAATCAAAATAATTAATAATTCGCATAAAGTTTGGCTCTTGATACCACTGCTGGGTTTGTATAACGCGAACATGCAATCAAATTACATAAATAAAGCGGAAGCGCGATAAAATCAGATTTTAAAATATTTATACAATCTATCATCATGATCTTTCTTTATGCACAATTATTAATTAAACGAACGAGATGGAGAATAAGAATTATACCCTTGTAGAATTTTAGCTTCCTCAGGTACAAGTTCACCTCCAATTCCTTCGCGTTCTCCTTGAATTCCACCGATTAAAATTTCTTCATTTATCAACGTTAGTCACCCAAGTGTTTAGCCTCTAGAGGTGATCCACCAAGGAATAATATCTATTCAAGAAGATGGATGTTGACAAAACCCTAGTTTCTATCTCTATAAAAATTGTAAGTACTCTCCACAATTCTAATACAAAAGTGTGTAATCATAATCTATGATAAGACTTCTCTTATTTATAGATGTGGAAAAACTCTCCCCTAAACTATTTAAGATTAGAGTTTCTATTCTAATTAAACTCCTTTAATTAAATTAAACTCCTAATCTAATTAAGAATTCATGAGAGAGTACTTCTATTAATTAATTCTCAATCCCTATTAAGAATTAAATAATAATAATAGTAATAATAATAATAAGACTCCTCTTATTAATTTATATTTAATATTTCTAAAATATTAAATAATAAATATTAAGCTATTTAATTTATTCTATCTCCATAGATTAAATTAAATACACTTAACTTATTATTACAATTATGTCATTTACTTCTTAAACAAATATTTTTCTTTTACGGTGTGACCCTTTAGGTTCTCCATATTAATCCGGTTGTGAATAAATCAATTAGAACAATTATAATCTTATTTAAATAAATAAATTAAACTATTTAGTTTATTTAATTAAATAATATTTATTCTACAATAAGGGTAAGCCCCCTTAACGGTCAACGGCTTTCCAAATAATATAGATTTTAACATTAATCACAAAAGAACATTTCAATGAATAATTACCGTACAATTCAATCCTTCAATCGTACAATGTCCCAATTAAATATAAGACATATAATTACTGTCAAGTCTTATTTTATTTAATTATATGTATTTCGATTCTCAAATGCACTACTCTAATTAATGCAAACTAGAAACTCCTTTCTAAATTCATTCTGCCTTCGCCAAGGACTACTGAGTTGTTATTTATCGAATCACATAGGACATTCACATCTTTTACTAGGCGTGGTAGATTCTTTGTTGATCATTCACCTATCTCCATGTACAATTCTTTATACCCAATCATACCCTTTGATATACCCTAAAGGTCTTAAAGGACATGTCAAAGTATAACTCATCATACACAAGATACTATGATGATCTCAAGTCCAAGGATCACTTGTACTACTATCACTAGAGGAATTCGTATTGACAGCCGAGTAAAACTCCATTAGGTATTCCTTAGCGAGCCACGTTAAGTGAACTTATTCTCCAATAAGCACCTACATACTTGCTCTAGTGTCTCCACACAAATGATTATGAGATCAATCATCCTCTTCCTAAGAGAAAGCAACGTATGTACTAATCTATCCGGATTCACTAATCACCTGTTGAGTAATCCAACGATTAGAAACGATTTTAGTTTGTGAGCTATCTAGAATTTAGATCTCATTAGCATGATCGCCATCATGATTCTAAAAGCATTGCTTAAAACTATGGGTTTATCACATTTAATATAACAGCATAATGTAGATAAAGTAAAATGACTTTATTAACCGAATAAGATTACAAAGTATATGCTACATTATATCAAATATGATTGGCTTGCGTGCATACTACTTTTAAGTGGTACGCGCTGCAATGTAAAACCGCCTTAAAATTATCTTTCGTAGATTGATTCTAGTTCATTCTACGAAATTCCTTTTTAACTTAGTGATCCTTCCATTGTTTTACGATCTACTTTTGACTCTACGAGAACTTCTCATTTCTTGCCTGCACTTGTTAGTACCATTCAGAAGCATGAAATTAAGGATGCAAGTTAAGCATACCTAATTCACTTATCGTCTTGTTGAATCTAGATTTGTCTAAAGGTTTAGTAAACACATCTGCTAGCTGAGTTTTAGTCGAAATAAAATGCAGAGATGTATTCTTATTTTGAACATGATCTCTAATGAAGTGATATCTGATGTCTATATGCTTCGTTCTAAAATGCATAACAGGATTATGAGTAATGGAGATAGCACTAGTGTTATCATAGAATATGGGAATCGATTTGAATTCAAACCCATAGTTAACTAGTTGGTTCTTCGACATAAGATTTGAGCACAACAACTTCCAGCAGCGATATATTCAGCCTCTGCAGTAGAGGTTGAGACTGAATTCTACTTCTTATTGAACCATGAAACAAGTCTGTTGCCTAGAAATTGACAAGTTCCACTAGTACTTTTCCTATCAATGTTACATCCTATAAAGTCTGCATCAGAATATCCCATTAGATTAAAGGGAGACTCCTTGAGATACTACAATCCCAAATATGGAGTGCCCTTGAGATATCTAAAAATTCTTTTGATAGCTATCAGGTGAGATTCCTTAGGATTGGCTTGAAATTTAGCACAAATACATGTAGAGAACATAATATCAGGTCTACTAGCAGTCAAGTATAGAAGAGACCCAATCATACCTCTATATTGAGTAATCTCAATACTCTTACCATTTTTATTTTTGTCTAGTTTAGTTGCAGAGACCATAGGAGTTTTCATGGGAGTAGACCCCACCAATAACTCACCTCTCATTTCAGCGTAAAAGTAGCAAAAGCTGTCTTCTGCTCTTTTGCCACCCTGGCAACCTCAAATACCTTTTCCATTTCATTGACCCATGTCTGAGCCTTTATCGGATTATTAGTCCCCCTAAACTTTGGGGGTTCTACTATTTTGAAATCCTTAAAGTTGGCTAAATGACCTTCGGTAGGATTTGGGTTCACTGGTGGTGCAGTGTTCCTATTCTGAAGTGCTTGTGTCAACAGGTCTACAAATTGTTGCAGAGGGTTTCCTGGATCCGCTGATGCATTTACAGATTCCTTTTGGGTTGGTGGTGCCTGTGTTCTTCTTCTAGGCGGCATTTTCTGTTTAATACAGCCTTCATTATTATTATTATTATTATTATTATTATTATTATTATCATTATTATTATTATTATCATTATTATTATTATTATTATTATTATTTGCTTAACATATTTCACATTATCTTAAACATTCAAATATCTCACAACACTTAAATAAATATGTTTATATTCATATGCAATTCGATTTATGCCCTGCACATTACATCATCCGGTACATACTACTATAAACACTACTATCCCATTTTGACTACAAAAAGTCGGGATTTACATTATATTGCCCTAAATCACAAAAGTTGGGCTACCAAAAATATAACCACTAATATCACATAAGATGGGGTGCAACTATCTAGTAAATACACAACAGACAAAAACTTACATACACACATATATAAGTACCAATTATATATCACTGTCAGATTACTGGTGAAGCATGCCACACTTTTTGGCATTACTGAGCTCCTCATCCCCTATCCTTATCATCCTCTTCCAAGTCAACACACGTCGGTTCTGACCTTCTTCAACCGGGTGAAGGTGCACCCGGTCCTTCCAGCGGCCAAACGTAGTCTCAAAGGCATAACCCATCTTATCCATCATGGCATTTTTTCCCCTTACCTCCACCTCAAGGTCGTGAACCCTATCCATGACCTTATCTTTATGATGCTCTATCTGCATCTTGTCAGCTATTTCTTCCTCCCAATAGGCTTGGATAGCCTCTTTCTCTACCTTTAACGCCTCATTCTCTTTCCTTAAGGCCTCATTCTCTAGCCTAAGAGCCTCCCTCTAATAGATAGTCTTAAATAGTTCTTGACTCAATTCCGCATTCCTAGCTACTATGTGCAGCACTTAATGACCCGAACAACTCCACAGATGCATGTTGTCCTATCTTATCCTCTTCTAGTTCTTGGATCCTCTCCACAAGGTCCATGTTTTTGTTTATCAGTTCCATCACTACATCCTCTTCTTCCGGAAATGGTCCATCAGAAAACCCCTCCAGTTCATCACCTTCATAATCTGCCTTAGGATCCTCCTTGGGATCCGTCTCCGGCTCAAACTCTCTACCCTCCACTTTCCTTTATCTTTACCGGATGCTCTGGCCTTCTCGAGTTTAATTGAAAATGGTATATTTAAAGTAACTGTGAGCAAATGATTGCTTAGAAAGTGTAAAACAGTTTAATATGGCATAACTTGAAATAACTTTCAACAATTGAGCAACAATTGTGAAGAATATTGAACAAAACTGTTTTATATGTATTTTGATTTTAAAATCATACTTTGCATGCTGGACGATCAAATGACCAATGAACTCTTACTAGAATTGGCAGAGTACTTGAAACTGCAACCCAAGGATATAAACATATACAAAAACTGAACATATCCTAGACTTGTACTTTAGGAGATCAGCCTATAGGACCCTATATTGTGCATAACATAACAGTCTATTTGACACTATTCGTGTCCACCAACATCATAACATCCGATACCATTTGCCCCTATAAAAGGGTTGTTCATTCACAGCATTAACATGGAAATCCGCACCATAACAATATGGTTTGGAGAACATTTAATGAAATTTTTATGAATTGGGAATATCATTATATCTCAACATTTGTCTAGCCGGAACAATGACTTTGACATATTTTAAATAATTCATGCATATATGAACTTTAAAACCTGAGTAGTTCAATAATTAACAATCTTTATAATAAACTTTAAATATAAGTTCGGATCGAGTACTTGCCTTTCACGCCGTTTAATTCTAACCGTTCTACCATTGTCATTGAATAGCCTACATGTATAATAATGTTGGTTCACTTAGTTACTTCATCATATCACATTTAACATTTTCTTAGTATATCATATTATATACTAGTTTAATACCTTAGCATGCTAACCATCCGTTTTTACGTTTTAACACGTACCACATTGGTTAAGATCTTATTATCTAGACTACCAACTTACACTTAACACATACTTTTCACTTATCCATTTCATGCAATATTTTTAACATACGAATACATAGAATCATGTACGAGCATACATAGCATATATTACTTACATAGTTCATAAACTTTCTCAAATTTACATATTTTGATCTAGGCATAACATGACATGATTTTGTTTGAACACTTTACACTAAAAATAATAACACAAGTCAAACCCTGTCTTTTACATGACCAGGAACTCGTCCCCCAACCCAGCTCAAATTAGCAGAAAATATGCTTTTCTAGGGTACTTTGGAGATTTTTATAATTTTCCACGTTGATCCAGTAGCTCTCAAATTTGGACAGGGATATAGACCATACCATAGAGTATTTAATCTATCATTTAGTTGTTTGAAAATATTAATTTAAAGCCTTCAAATCAGAGGCTCAAAATGCAAGGTTGGAACTGTTGGAACTGTTGTAGTGCAACAGTTTTAGCTAATTTTCCGCTTACTTTGGGGATTTTTATGAATTTTTGTATTAACCCATTTGCTTCCAAGTCTGAACAAGCATTTACACCATATAACATAGTATTTTATTCCATAGTTAGTCAACTGAAATAACAACTTAAGACTCCCCAAAATAGGAGCTCAAAAAGTGGGTTCAAAATAATCACATTGGTGCTGAATCTACGACAGATGTGATTTTCTGAGCCACTTTGGTGATTTTTATGAATTTTTTTATTATCCTATTGGCTTTCAAATCTGTACATGCATTTAAACCATATGACAAAGTATTTTATTCTATGGTTGGTCGACTAGACAAACAACGTAAGCCATCTCAGAATAGGGGCTCAATCTAGCCTGTTTAACACAGGCCCAGATTGGCCTTGTTTGGCTGCACCTTTGCAGACTTCGTTTTTTTGCCATTTGGTTCATTTAAACATCTTAATATGGATTACATATAACACTTTATCAACCTGAAACCACCTCACATAATAGTTTTTCACTTTTTAACTCATGAAACATAAAACACAACTTAAGAAAACATCATTGTTGTCAAAGCCTTAACTTACTTATATATATATATATATATATATAACTACCATACTTATCAATTATTTACTCATCACATCACTTACTTGAGTTTTTTTTTATAAATGAAACTAACATGACTACTATAGCTATTCTTAACCCACGTTACATTAGCATATAAACGTCCATGTAGACATTTATTTATTTTTAAAGCACATGGACATGGTCTTGGACTGGACTGCAAGCTTAACATAACACTTAGCATATAACTGCTCTCTCAAGCATTTTATCAAACACATAAGGTGCAACTCATTTGATCACTTTACATAGCTATATACATATACACATAATACATAAACTCTTTCTAGATCCCAACCTTATGTCTCTCGGACCCTTCATGGTCCTCAATCTCAGAACAACAACAACCACCAACCACAAACACAATCATACAAGCTAAAAATAATGAAACAGTTTGTAATATATATATATATATATATATATATATACAATGGGTTGTAGTTTGCTTACCTTGCTTAAGCTGCTAGAGGTTAGTCTTTATTGGCAAGAGGGATGATAACATAAACTTGCTGCTTCAAACTTCTTCTCACACCAGCCGAAGCTTTCTCTTTCTCTCAATATAACTCTTCAGTTTTGCCTTAGCTTACTAACTGAGCTCCCCCTGTAGGTCAGCTTTGTGGCCCTTAAATGGCCTCTACATTGCTCCATGTACAGCACCTACTAGAAACAGAAGTCATCTTAGTTCAACAACCTAAACATCCCTTATTAAGATGTCATATCCCAGCCTCCCTGCTCCTTGACTATACTCTCCTAGCTTCCTGACTAACTGTTAAATAAACTAACTAATTTCCCCAACTAGAACACCAGCTCAGCTCTCTTTCCTTCCCAATTGGGCTGCCGGATTGGGCTAATGACAAGGCTGGGCAATAGCTTTTGATTGGGTCCTAGGTAATAGTTTGGCTTGCAAGCATACATGAACAGTTAGATTAATTAACATGAACTTACGTTCCACATATGGTCCATAAGTTACTACGTAACATATTAACTTAGTTCCCTATAAAACTAATTATGGAACCTAGCTTTATGTTTAATGAGTTTGATAAACATTTAATAATCACTTTCATTACTTAACCATCTTGGCCTATATTCAAATTATTAATCAATTTCAATTAAATCTATACTACATTGTAATTTAATTAAATTAATTAATTAAATTCCATGTTCATGCTTTTGATACCCATGTAAAATAATTAATGCAATTAATTTAGCCACAACTTAATTATTTCATTGAACACACATACACATAGGCTCATCTCAAAAATGTTTTCAATTTAAGCTATGTTGGCTTTCCTTTTCATTCTTAATTTAAATAAAAAATTATAGTAATGTATACTCTTTCTACCTCATCACATAATACATAAAATAGAATGATTAAAAAAACATTATACACAGAATTCCATTTAATTCAAATAAGATATTACACATGTTTTCTGGTCATTACAATATATATATACATATATATATATATATAATAAAAAAATAAATAATAAATAATAATAAAATAAAATAAATAATAAATAGACAATATTAATAAAATGAAAAATATAATAAAACATAAACAAGTAAAATAATAATAAAATTATTTTATTTGTAGATTTCAATTGTGAAGATACACTAAAATAAACGAAGCATGAATAGATAAAATAATAGTAAAGATTATTTTATTTGTGGATTTCGGTTGTGAAAGTAAAATGAAATAAATAGTAAACAAATGAAATAATAATGAAGATTATTTTATTTATAGATCATTGTTGTAACTATAAATGAGGTAAGTATACACCAATATATGAGTCGAATAAAATTAGTATGTTTGGCCGATAGTGACTGATTGGTAGGTCGATTTATAGGTTATCCGGAGGACAAAAGTTTGTGAATTAGTTATAAACGGTAAGCCAGGCAAGTCTCCTGAACCTACTCAAATATGATATTGTGCATATTTTTTTTGTATTCGAAATAATTATTGAAATTTATTCCATGTTGATGTTGAATTAAATTGATCGCACTTATGAGCATTCGAAAGACTGTTCTATATCGAATTGTCAAAGTTGAATTATTCTATTTAAGAAGATGGTATATGCCATTTGATTCGGCTAGATGATTATCAAATGATTTATTGAATTGAACATTTTTGAAAAGCTAATCCAAACCAAATAGTTGGTGTGGACTTTATAATGAGACTGAGATGAACATGAAAGTAGAATGCACACAAGCCAATCATATTTGATATGATGTAGCATATACTTTGTAATCTTATTCGTTTATTAATAAAAGAATTTATTCAGTAAAGGCATGTCGACGACGGATTTTGTCTTTTCCTATTTTAGCCTTTTATTAGAGATTTTTTGAAAAGGTCGGCATTAATGTCGACGGGGTTTTGAAATATCGTTTTTTATGATGAGCCAATTAACCAGAGTCGCCAGTTGGTATATTTGAAATGGATGTACCAACTCATCTGAGTTTTTGTTTTTTATAAATCGCTGGCTCATATGTGACTCCGAATTAATTGGTCTGTAAACCGAGATTCATAGAGTTCGGGGGCTTGCTTAAGCGGGGGGAAGGTGTTAGGCACCCCCCGACTTCCGTGAAACACGGTTACCGCAATCTTGATACTTTCTTATCCTTTAATTCATGAAATGTGTATGTGTGCGTGTGTCTGTGTGCCTTTGTGAATGTGGTGGTGAGTTTGCATGAAGAAACCATTTGGATTTTTGGAAAAGTCGTGTTTTTCTTTTGGGAATGCTTCAGAATGTCCTTCGATTTAAACGAGAAAGCTTTATGAGAAGGGTTTGATTTTAATTGTCAAAACTTATGAGATTTTCATTAGGTGTCGTTTTGGAAAAACAATAGTTTTCTAAACCTTCGTCAAAATAGGAATCGAGATCTATACGTTACTTTCGTAAATAACACGGTGGGCAACTTCTAGGATCTCTTTAACCCTATGCACAAAGATTTAATAAAACGTTATTTATTTTGTATAAAACCATTCTTGTGATGTTCTTAGAAAAACGACTTTCTTTAGCTTTTCGTTAAAGAGGAATCGACATTCATTAGAACTCCCCACTTTTAGCCTCGTGGTTCTAATAACCTAATTTGATTGATTTTATGGAAATCTTATCGTTTAGCTTTGAAATCAATTTCGTGTCATAAATCAAATCAAGCATCAAAATGTGTTGGGGTTATTCATGGGCATATAAGCCATCAAAATAAACCCGAACGCCAACAATCGCATACTTTCACTATGACAAGGCCTTAAACACGATTCTCGCCTTGGCGTCGTTTTAAGGCCCGACGATTACATATGTAAAATGAAAACTACATCCTTCCTACTATCTACATCAAAAGAGGTCCATCATCGGATTTGGACCACGGGGTCGCTTTCCTAGGCTCACACCCAAATTTCCACACACCCACAACCGGATATTACAAGAAGTAACCAACACGGATAATCTAACAATACCAAGACATCCTAAAATAGCGATCTAAAGGAACCGCGCCCAATATAGCACCGTAAAACAAACAAAAAATCAATAAATAAATATCATCGAGTTATTATGAAGAATTTTGTTCCGATGGAACCCTCACTAATAATCCCTAATTCATTGTTCCATCATCAATTAAATGAAAACTACATTTAATTCAACCAAAGGATATGATAGAAATTGCAAGAATAAGGAGATTTTCACCTTGCAAATGAGATCAAAGTGAAGGTAAACTTGTTTATTTTGAATAGAAGAAGAAGTATATGCGATACAATCAAATCAAAAGAATATTATTCCTCGCTTTTTTCTTCCTTTCTCTCCTATTTTGTTGCAAAATTTTGCTATTTTTCTCTCAATTTCCGTGCCGCTGCTAACCTTCTGTATGCTAAGGAGGAAATGAGCTGAAATAGGCTGGCCAAAGCCAGCCGCAGATGGATCTGCGGCTGGCTGGCGGCCAACCCTCCACTCAGCTGATTTTCGATTTTCGTGTTTCGAGTTCCGTGTTTTCAAAAGGCGCACTCATTGGCCGCAGATCAATTCGCGTCTAGCTGGCTTGACTTTCTCGATTTTTGTGCTACGCCTCGATTCTCGTGTCATAACGTCATTTTTTGCCGACAGGCATGTATTTTGCAGTCAGGGAATTACTAGAAGGCGTGCCACATCCTCCGGGAATGCCCAATTCGGACAATCCCTGCTGTCACGTCGGTTTCGGTTGTAAATCGGCGCGATTAGGTGCGGGTGGCGTCGAGTGTTCGTACTTGTCCATCCTTCGTTCTCGCAGGCCGGTTCATTTGCCGAAATTACCCTCTTGTCAGGGTTAGTATCCGAAGTGCAAAATTTGGGTGTCTACAGCTGCCCCTCTTTATCATGTTTATGAAATGTTGAATGAAATGAACATGATAAAGAAATAGACACCCGATGCATGAATGACAGTGCACAAGACCGACAATACATACGTGATGCAACACATATAACTCATGATGCAACGTAAGATGTAAGGCATGCAAAATATTCGTAAAAGGGTGTCAATGCAGATGATCGTCTCGTCGGGGCCGGGTCTCGTATCCGGTCACCCATCTCGTAATCGCCAGGTTTTGTTGCCGGTTGATCGTCTTGTCGGGGTCGGGTTTCGTCGCCGGTCACCCATCTCGTAATCGCCGGTTATCGTCGCCGGTCGATCGTCTTATCGGGGCCGGGTTTAGTCGCCGGTCACCCATCACGTAATCGTCGGTTATCGTCGCCGGTCGATCTTCTTGTCGGGGCCGGGTTTCATCGCCGGTCACCCATCTCGTAATCGCCGGTTATCGTCGTCGGTCAATCGTCTCGTCGGGGCCAGGTCTCGTATCTGGTCACCCATCTCGTGATCGTCGGGTCTCATATCCGGTCAATCGTCTCGTCGGGGCCAGGTCTCGTATCTGGGCACCCATCTCATAATCGCCGGTTATCGTCGCCGGTCGATCGTCTTGTCGGGGCCGGGTTTCGTCGCCGGTCACCCATCTCGTAATCGCCGGTTATCATCGCCGGTCGATCGTCTCATCGGGGCCAGGTCTCGTATCTGGTCACCCATCTCATAATCGCCGGTAATCGTCGCCGGTCGATCGTCTTGTCGGGGCCGGGTTTCGTCGCCGGTCACCCATCTCGTAATCGCCGGTTATCGTCGCCGGTCGATCGTCTCGTCGGGGCCAGGTCTCGTATCTGGTCACCCATCTCATAATCGCCGGTAATCGTCGCCGGTCGATCGTCTTGTCGGGGTCGAGTTTCGTCGCCGGTCACCCATCTCGTAATCGCCGGTTATCGTCGCCGGTCGATCATCTCGTCAGGGCCAGGTCTCGTATCTGGTCACCCATCTCATAATCGCCGGTTATCGTCGCCGGTCGATCGTCTTGTCGGGGCCGGGTTTCGTCGCCAGTCACCCATCTCGTAATCACCGGTTATCGTCGCCGGTCGATCGTCTCGTCGGGGCCAGGTCTCGTATCTGGTCACCCATCTCATAATCGCCGGTTATCGTCGCCAGTCGATCGTCTTGTCGGGGCCGGTTTTCGTCGCCGGTCACCCATCTCGTAATCGCCGGTTATCGTCGCTGGTCGATCGTCTTGTGAGTGCCGGGTCTCGTATCCGGTCGCTCGGTCGAATTGAGAAGTCGTGTTTGACACCTACTTCATCAAAATCTCGTCTTTTATTATCACATTATGAGTCAAATGGGCTTTAGAATCGATTAAGCTTGCAATGGACCAAGGGGGAGCACTGGGCCCAGCCGCAGATGGATCTGCGGCCAGCCGCAGATTGATCTGCGGCCAAGATCGGGCATATAGGCGGCCAGCCGCTTCTCAGATCTGTCACTTTCATTCGTAACCCACGCGATTTTCAGACCTTTGCATGCCCTTTTGCCGAGTTTTCCAACTTTTCTTGTAAAAACCGCTCCGGTTAGATCGATCTACGTGCTACAGGTAACAATTTGACCGATTGTTTTCCAATTTTGTCAATGTTTTGCTATACATTTGCTATTTTGCATGTTTAGAGATAGAAATGTATGCTTTGACATGCTATGCCATATATTATTGCATGTATACGCTATGTATGAACTGCGCAAGTCATATTTTATGCTCATGATGCGGTCCCACACTCTTGTTGTTTTTTTTTGGAAGAAACTCATGCATTAGGGTCACTTTCATGCTGCAATTATCCATATAACTGCAATTTTGATCTGTTGTGGCTTGGGATCTTTGAAAAACATGCTTGGCTATGCATGGGATGTCCATTTTATAGACGAAACTCTGCCGATTTTTTTTTCTATATAGTAAACATGCATCATGCTGCATTAATTCTATGATGATGATTAGAATGTTTATGACATAATTCAAAATAGAATTTACCTCCCCTTTCGCCTGCTCTATTCCAGCTATGGATCCTGACACTCCCAGTAGCTCCATCGCGTCTCGGACCTCGGGCGTTCGTCGTCGTAGGGCTGCACCTACCACTGTTCTTCCTCGGACCCGTCAGGCTCGCCGACTAGCGGAGGCTGTCATCCAGCCTGATCATCCAGATGTTGAGGAGGCTGTTCTCCCGGATGTTGCGGTAGAGGGGCCATCCTCTAGCACACCAGCTCCCTCTTCTCATCGCGCCCTATCTGGCACCTCTGTTCAGATACCCGATCAGTTGGGTCGGGATCTCAGTCGTCACCCCTCAGCATCTCTCGTGGCTAATGAGGTATATTCAACTCTACTCTGATTTTACTCTCAATTTCTCAATTCCCATTCTACCTAGACTGACCATTGGTGATTTCCACAGGTGCCCGAGTTTACTCCGCCGAGGGGTAACTGGTTCAACATCTATTCCCTCTACACCGCTTTGCACAGTGATTACCAAGCGGTGGTGGATTCTTGGGGCTTTCGTCATTTCTTCACCATCATTCCCCGCCAGTGCCCCTGGGGTTATATGAGGGCTCTGTCCGAGAGATGGTTTCACCAGGCCCAGTCCCTTCACCTCTTGGACTGCGAGGTCGTGTTGACTCCCTGGGACTGGAGGTACATCACGGGTATCGAGTTCACCGGATCCCGTGTCCCTATGGATCTTGACATTACTCCAGCGAAGGTCCGAGCTTTGCTGGGTTTCACCGCCGATGACCGGGTCTTTAAGGCCCGCATCATTCGGTCTGGAGCTTTGGCTGTTGACACGGTTGGAGGCATATATGCGACGCCATTCCCAGCGGATCGGGGCACTCGGGACATTCTGCTCCGGCGCCTGTTCTTGACCATCATGAGGGGTTGTTTCATAGGGAACAACTCCTCTACCATTCATTTCAGCATCGTTGGAGCCGTTAGGGATGTAGACCGAATCGGCGACTATGATTGGGGGTCTTTCACATTTGCCTACTTTCTCCACGGTCTTCGTCTACGCTCGGAGGGACAGACAGATGCTTGGCTCGGATTCTACCACTTTCTGCTAGTGAGCCTTCTCTTCCTCTTTCCCTACTGTACTTCCCGTCATTTCATTTCTCTTTTCTGCATTTGTTGGTTACTTATGCCTTTCTTTGTTCTTGTTCACAGTTCTGGGCCTACGAGCGACTCCCCTGTCTGAGGCCTGTCACTACTCTTGGCCTGGATACCTACCCCCGGGGTCGGCAGTGGCATCATAGCACTTTGGAGGAGGTCCCTGTATCTGGCAGCTTCGCACACTGCCGCATTCAGCTGGAGCTGATCACCACTGCAGAGGTCATCTGGACTCCTTACCTTTCGGAGCATCTAGCTGTGGGGTTCACAAATGGGTATCCTTCCGGCCCGGAGTTCGCACTTTCCACCCGCCGCCTTACTTTGCAGAGTGTCGGGGGCTGGGTGATGTATTTGGGAGAGCGCGCATTCAGATGCGTTATTGGGGAGATCTGCATCCCGCACTCCTTTCCTTTCACCACCTCCTGGCCTTTGGACTCTCAGCCTTCGGAGATCATGCTTGCGGGGGAGGATGGCCAGACATTATCTTCGGGGTCCCAGTACGAGCGAGGCCTTTCGCATCTGGTGGGTGCCCCGCACCATCGGTCCTCAGACTCGGGCCACATTTTTCCTTGGAGACATGGTTCCTGGCTCAGTGATGATGACCGATTGGGCTGCCTGCGTTCGGAGTCCCACTCACGCTGAGCAGATTGACACTTTGACCCGCTAGGTGGAGCAGTTATCCCTGTACCTTCGGGTGTTGGGCCGGACCCAAAAGGATGCTTACGCATATGATCCTGACAGTGCGGATTTCGCCACAGGCCCGAGCTCTTTTGATGCCCCAGTGCCGCCTTATATCCCGGATATGAACTTCGGTCCTTTAACTTCGACTACTCTAGGGGATCAGTTCGGGGATTCGGATTTCACAGACGACATTACTTTTGACTAGATCGGGCTAGGATAGGGCTTTTTGTACCTGGACCTGTTAGATGTTTTATTATCTTTATTTCATGCACTATGTATTGAACTCATTCGTTTATTACGCACAGTTTTTATCCTTATGAAATTCAATTGCTCTATTATTAACTGTCTGATGCATGCTTTTTATTTATGGATAGAGAATGACTCCTGCATAGTCTTTTTGATACTATTTTTCACAGATGTCGTCCTCAGATGTCGTGGTACATTTTGGATCCCATTCCTGCCACAGGGTTGGTCGGCAGTCTCCTCCGCTGGTTGGATAGTTTTATCGCCGGCCGACAGGGTTGTCGCAGATGGTCTTTTGGGACATTCTTGGTCCTTATTATCCTTTCAGGTGCTAGCGGGCTTTGTGGAGGGTATTATGAGCTATTGGGCCCCTGCCCGTCAGGTGTTCAGATTAGCGACAGTAGAGCTGACCCCCACCCTCGAGGAGTATGATCACTTTACCGGCTTGCCTTTGGATAGACCTTGTGCCAGGGTCACAGCTGGTTCCATGCGCCGTCAGTTCTTGACTTTCACCGGTTTGCGGAGGACAGTCCTGTTATCGGTGATCACCTCAGACCATCTAGTTCCCCTACATTTCCTGATTGACCGATTCGGCTCACCCGACAGTTTTCACCTATTTTCTGGTGATTTTTCCGTGTCCGAGGAGCGCTAGGGTACTTTGAGAGTAGCCATTTTGATGGCCTGTGTCATCTCAGCTTTGTACTTGCCAGCCGGACCCAATCAGTTGGATATGCGAGTTGTTGCGGCCGTCAGAGCCCTTCAGGAGGGTCACACCGTTCTTCCCATGATATTAGCAGATACTTACATGTCAGCCTCGTATTGTCAGTCTTTCCGAGGCAGAGTATTCAGAGGGAGCTCGACCTTATTGTATGTGTGGTTCATGAGTCATCTCAGTCCCATCGGCCATTTCTGTCGCCAAGGTTTTTGTTTCAGCCATGACATAGCCAGGCAGTTTTCATTTCGTCCTGTGAGCTGTACTGATGCGGCCTCCTGGATATCATTTTTGTCGGTCATTGAGGATCCTTTTCATCTCCTAGTTTATTCGGGTTATTACTCCTTTATGAGCTTCTTGACTCACGTGCCTAACCTAGATTTCATCCCTATTGCAGGCTTGAGAGGTGTGACGACTTATCATCCCTTGGCGGTTACAGGGCAGTTTGATCAGACACAGGATTTTCACCCCTTCACGGGTGCAGCCGCCTACCGATTTCTTATATCATCCCAGACAGAGAGGGATCTACTGCGGGTATACGATCTTTGGTCTCGCAGGATTTTTGCCGAATATAGTGAGGGCTGCCACATCCAGACATTTGCTTACGTGCAGTGGTTGCGCGGAGACTTGGATCCGGTGGGTTTGAGTTATACTGGGGCCTTTGATGACTCCGGAGTGATTTTCCTAGAGGATACCACAGATCATTCCATCTCAGTTGATTCTGCCCCTAGTCGGGTTACTGAGGACACCCGACTCCGCCTGGCCTTGATTACTACTGAAGCTAAGAGGGATGCCGCTCTTGTCGAGAGAGATGATGCCATTCTGGCTAGAGACGCTGCCATTGCTGACAGAGACGCCATTGTATTTCAGACCAGGGCAGTTATAGATGCTCATTCTGGGACTGTCAGCCGAGCCACTGCTTTACTGGACCGCATCGACATGATGGGACAGCAGATCGCAGGGGATGCTGATGCTTCGGATCTATCCACCAGTTTATCCATCATGCTTCAGTTAGTTGCAGATTTGTAGATTGTTTTATTTCCTGCATAGAAGACTATGTTAATTTCATCGGTTATTGAAGAAGAAATCTTGTAACAAAATGACTTATATATGTAGACATGCATTTAAATTTAGTCATTTTCCCTTTTTGTCGTATCGTTGCCTTTCATTGGATCCTCATTTTATCCAGCTAACCATGATTTTGACATTTCACTTTCTTTCTCTTCTCCAGTCTTGATGGAGATTTGACAGATATTGCCGCACACCCTGTTGATTTCATCAGATTAAGTCTTAGATTTTGGCTAACTGTTTGGTTGGGCTAGGTTTATGTTACTCGGGATGAATCTGATTAGGGCTGGTATCGGGAAGGTTTCGAGGGTAGAGGAAGGCTTTTTCTGGCTATTGGGAATTGGTTTTGGTTAGAGAAAAGATTATTATTTTTAAGGGATCAGACCGCGCCATGATGGCTGCCTACGTACCCCCACAAGTTGGGAGATCAGGTCCTACGTAGTTCGTTCCTCAAAGAAAAAGGAGAAACTGATTATTCAAGCGTAGAACCGCTTCACCGAGTCGGAATTGAGAGGCTGTGGAAATACTTCACCATCCATTTCTTTCAATATGAGGGCTCCTCCTGATAGCACTTTCTTAATCACAAACGATCCTTCCCAGTTCGGGGCAAACTTTCCCTTGGCTTCGTCTTGACAATGCATGACTCTTTTTAGCACCAAATCATTTTCCTTGAACTTCTGAGGTCTTATCCTTTTGTCGTATGATCGAGAGATCCTTTGTTGATATAACTGACCGTGCCAAACAGCAACCACCCTCCTTTCATCAATTAGGGTCAATTAGTCGTATCGACTTTGCATCCAATCCTCCTCGCTTATCTGAGCATCGATCACAATTCCGAAGGACGCCATCTCAACCTCAACTGGCAGAACAGCCTCCATTCCATACACCAAAGCGTAAGGGGTTGCCCCTGTAGAAGTACGCGTTGACGTTCGGTATGCCAGCAGGGTGAGGGGTAGTAGATCCGGCCATCCCCGATGATTAGCAGACATTTTCGCCATGATCTTCTTGATGTTCTTATTTGCAGCCTCCACCGCCCCATTCATCTTAGGATGGTAAATGACAGAATTGAGGTGTTTGATCTTAAATTGGTCGCATAACCCCTTCATGAGGGCGTTGTTCAAATTCTTGGCATTGTCGGAGACCAAAACCTCAGGTTTCCCGTATCGACAAATGACATTATTCCTGATGAAGCCGACGATGACCTCCTGAGTTACTTTGGGAAAAGAAGCTGCTTCTACCCATTTGGTGAAGTAATCAATCATGACGAAAATGAATCGGTGCCCGTTGCTTGCCTTGGGCTATATCGGTCCGATTACATCCATTCCCCACATTGAGAATGGCCAAGGGGAGGTCATACAATGTAGTTCATTGGGAGGCGTATGGATCACATTACCATGTGCCTGGCATTGATAACACCGTTTGACATGATCATCGCAGTCGGCTTTCAGTGTTAACCAATAATGCCCCGTTCTCAAGATCTTTTTGGCCAGCATCGGTCCACTCATGTGTGGCCCACACACTCCACCATGTATTTCATTCATAATCCTTTGGGCTTGTGTTTCATCTACGCATTGCAACAGTCCCAATCCAGCATCCCTCTTGTAGAGTGAATCCCCACTCAGGTAAAATTTCATTGCCATCTTTTGAATTCTCATCCTCTCAGTTCGGCTTGCCTGGTCAGGAATGGATCTATCCCTCAAGTACTCCCTTAAGTCGTGATACCAAGGCTACCCCGGCATAACCACCTCATCTGATAATACTTCAACATGTTCCTCGTATGTCGGTGCATTCTGTACTACTATCTCAATCTGTGGAACATCTTTTCTTTTGATTATATGGATTAAGGAAGCCAGGGTTGCCAACGCATCCGCAAAATCATTCCGTCCCCGGGGAATATGGCGGAAAGCGATATCTTCGAACTCTTGCATCAATTGGATAACACAACGATGGTATGGAAGTAACCGGAGCTCTTTCGTGTTGTACACCCCGATCGCTTGTCTGATTACCAGTTCTGAATCCCCAAACACCGCTAATCTCTTCACTCCCATATCGCGGGCAAAATGGAGTCCCAATATACACCCTTCGTACTCAGATGTATTGTTTGAATTACTGAACTGCAATTTAGTAGCCACAGGGTATTGCTCTCCGGTGATAGAGACCAGTACTGCTCCGGCTCTTGCCCCCTCAGCATTCATGGCACCATCAAAATACAGCTTCCAGAACTGTCCCTCGTCATCACATTTCGTGTGTAATACCCAAAATATATCTTCACCCAGCAAAGGAGTTTCTAACGGCTCCATCCCTCCTGATGGGGTTTCTGCCAACTGATCTTCAATTCCCTGCCCTTTCATGGCTTTCTGAGTTACGTATACCATGTCGAACTGCTGTAAGATTAACTGCCATCTTCATAGTCGACAGTTCAGCATGGGCCTTTCAAAAATATATTTCAGGGGATCCATTCTCGATATCAGGTACGTTGTATGCCCATGGAGGTAGTGCTGTAATCTCCCTGCAGCCCAGGCCAGAGCACAACAGGTCTTCTCGATGGGAGTGTAATTCTGTTCACATTGGCTAAATCTCTTGCTGAGGTAATAGATGGCCTGCTCTTTACCTGCCTCATTCTTCTGTCCCAGCATACATCCCATCGCGATAGCATTGACCGATATATACATAAACAGAGGGATCCCGTCCTTCGGGGGTACCAGCACTGGTGCCTCTGTCAGCTGCTTTTTAATGGTCTGAAAAGCCTTCTGACATTGTTCATTCCACTCTTGGGAAGCACCCTTCCTTAACAGTTTGAAAATTGGCTCGCATGTAGTTGTCAAGTGGGATATGAAGCGGCTGATGAAGTTTATTCTTCCCAGGAATCCTCTTATCTCCTTCTCTGTGTGAGGTGCCGGCATATCCACAATGGCCTTAATCTTCGCCGGATCCAACTCAATGCCCCGATCACTACCCAGGAATCCCAAGAGCTTACCCGACTGCACTCCGAAAGCACACTTTGCTGGATCGAGCTTCAAATTATATTTTCTGAGCCAGTCGAATAGCTTTTTGAGATGGGTGGGGTTATATGGTCAGATTCTACCCTTGACTTCACGATAATGTCATCCACGTAGACCTCTATCTCCTTGTGCATCATGTCATGGAATAGGGCCATCATGGCTCTCTGATAAGTAGCCCCCGCATTTGTTAGACTGAAAGCCAACCGTCTATAACAGAAAGTGCCCCAAGGGGTGATGAACGCGGTCTTTTCCCGATCCTCCTCCGCCACCATTATCTGATGATACCCCGCAAATCAATCCACAAAAGAGTACATCTCGTACTGGGCTGTGTTATCCACCAGGATGTGTATGAAAGGCACCGGGAAGTTATCCTTGAGACTGGCCTTGTTTAGATCTCTATAATCTACACATACCCTCACCTTCCCTCCAGGCTTAGCCACTGGGACTACATTGGATAGCCATTCTGGGTAAGTGGACACCATAATGATTCCAGCCTTGACTTGTTTGATGATCTCCACCTTCACCTTCAAGCTCCACTCCGGTTTCAACTTTCTTAGCTTCTGCTTGACAGGCCTGAAACCCTCCTTGATGGGCAACTGGTGTACCACAATGTCGGTGGATAATCCGATCATGTCCTCATGAGACCAGGCAAAGACATCCTCATATTGGCTTAGCAACTCAGTTATTTCTGCTTTCTGGCTAGGGGTAAGGTCTGTCCCTATCTTGAGCTCTTTGGGTGCGTTAGGGGTTCCAATATCTATGGTGATGGTTTGGTCTAGGTTGGGTTTGGGTTTATCCTCGACCCATCCTTTGATCTCGTCAGGCGCGTCGTCGTAATCTGTCTCGTCTTGCTCAATGCCCATTAAATCGAAATCCAGCTCAATGTCAAAATCATAATCATCATTCAAATTTGAAAGACCGTTTGTTAGGCAAGGATTACCCAAATTGGTACACCTGACATGAAACAAAATACTTGTCATATATAAGTTATTTTCCACAACGATCACATTTTCAGATAACATGAAGAAACGACATAATTATGCAAAATACAAAACAACAAAAATAAACTTCTTCATCCTCCCATCCTCTAGGGTCTACCACCCTGATGTCGGGTTTTACCCTTGTTTGGATATCACTGGCTCCATCGTCCAGTTGTTGACGGTCATATCAGACGGAATGCGTTGGATGAAAGCTGGCTTCACATCGGAAACTTCCCCGATGACCACGGCTACATTGCCTGAGTCCCTCTTCTTACCTTCTTCAGGAATAATTAGCCTTGCCCAATCGATGACAGGCACACCTTGTTGGGCTCCCGATGGGGTGACAACATCCGTCCCCTCTCCATTGCTTGTTAATTGTCTGGGGATATAGCACCTGGTTTCAAACTTTTGCGCGACCTCCTGTAGGAAACTTTCCCTCTTGGTCGACTCATCACTTGCGGGGGTTAATTCTTCATCCCCTGACTCAATCACAGGCTCGCTAGTCCCCTGTTCATTGTTGACCTTGGTCACCGGACTGCCAGCCAGTCGAATCGGGGCCACGCCCTGCCGGTGTCTCCGTGTTGTGCCTTCATGATATCCCAACCCTGCTTTGCCTATCTGATGGGGTAGTTGAATGGGCTCGGTGATTCCTTGACTGCTTTTTACTAACCCCTGTCCAGGCTGGAATTTTATTTTCATCATTTCCTTTGCAACGAAGGTAAGTTCTGGAGAGACCTTAGGTTTCATGGCTGGAGCTCCCAGGCATCTGTAGTGGGGAGTGCTGATTTCCAGCGCCTGGAAACTGGCAGGTGCCGCTGACTCGTCCACATTAATCACAGGCAGGCCATTCCTGGAAGGAGAAGGGTCATCACACTCCGCCGAGATTGTCACCAGATTCCCATCGATGATAAGTTTGATTTGCTGATGTAGTGTGGAAGGAACTGCCCCGACCATGGGTATCCACGGCCTCCCCAATAACATGTTATAACTTGCCGCAATGTCTAGGACTTGGAAAGAGATATCAAAAGTACAAGGTCCTATTTCCACTGGCAATTCTATCTCCCCAATGGTATCCCTCCGGGATCCGTCGAAGGCTCGGACCAGCACATGACTGGCCCGTAGGTGCTTAGGATTGATGTTCATCTTCTGCAATGTACTGAGGGGATAGATATTCAACGCCGATCCCCCATCAATCAGCACCCCATTCATGACATAACCTGAGGAGATTACCGTAATATGCAGCGGTTTTCGATTCCCCCTTCCCTCCTTGGGGATATCATCATCTGTAAAAGATATTACATCACTCTCCAATAGGTGGCCCACCAGATGGCCGAAACCTTCCTTGCTAATTTCTTTGGGAACGTATGCCTCCTCCAGGACTTTCGCCAAACTTTTGCAGTGATCACTGGACGATAACACCAAATCCATGATTGATGTCAGGGTCGACTCCTCGCTTAATATCTGGATCCCTCTTGCTTCCGGATGATCCATCCTCTTCAAGAATTCTATGGCTCTCTCCTCGGAGATCTCTTCATTTTTCTTCGTTTTGTTCTCAAGGACTCGTCTAGGAAGATACAAAGGATTCCCCCTTGTTGTCACAGAAGTACAACTGGCCGCTTCCTCTGACATCCCCCCATAATTCCATGGTACCGTCTTTAGACTGCTGACAGGGATTTGCGGTCTCGCTGCAAGGATGAGGGGTTTCGGAGCCGTTAGCTTGACAGGCCCCCCAATGATATTTTTGCTTACCCCTGTCAGTCTAATTAGTGCTCCCTGTGTATTCCTGTGATCACTTATCATGTTGATCATTTCATCAATTTTCTTCACATAATTCAGCCTTGGCGGCCCCTCGGCTTCACTAGCTTCTGCCACATTGACCCCCCCTCCATCATGCCTAGGCAGGGGATTGATTTTAACATTTAGGGAGTCTGGCTGTTCCACCATAATTTCCCCACTATCAATCAATTTCTGAATTCTGTGCTTCAGCGTCCAACAGTCCTACGTATCATGACCAGGGGAACCTGAGTGGTATGCGCATCGCTTGCTTGGGTCAAACCTCTTCCCTTCGGGTCACTTGGGGGTGCCAAATTGACTATCTTCTTTTGGGCTATCAACACCGCTAAAATACGCTCAAGAGGATCCCCGAGTGGGGTGAATACTCGATTTTGCGAGGTCTCGAATCTCCTTCGCCCTTCCGCCCTCTGATCAGTGAAGTTAGGCTGTCGGGATGGCCCCACTCTCTGCACCTGTACTGGAAGATTGTTTTCTGCCTTTCTAGATGACCCCTGAAGGATGAGGGAAACATCCTCCTCCTTTTTCTTTTGCACCCTACGGGAAGTGCCGCCATAATTTCCACTATGTATTTGTTCTGCAGCTGTTTCCAAAGCCGTGAAATCCCGAATCTTACCAGACTTCAACCCCATGTCCACCATTTCTCTGTGTTTAATCATCTCAGCAAAGGGTCTTCCAATCCCTGATATAACCCGCTCATAATAAGGAGCCTCTTGAATATCTACGAAAGTCATCACCATGTCCGACTCGCTCATTGGGGGATTCATCTGTGCGGCCATACCCCTCCATCGCTGCGTATAATCCCTGAAAGATTCCCTTGGTTGCTTCTTGATTTTTGTCATTTGGTATCTATCAGGGGCCATTTGTGCCTGGAAGCTATACTGTGTTAAGAAGGTATGGGCCAACTCCTCCCAATTGTGGATCCGGGCATTATCAAGACGGGCATACCAAATTCTTGCCTCTCCCGTCAGGCCCTTTTGGAATAATTGCATTCTTAGACCCTCGTCTTCTGCATAAGACCCCAACTCCCTAATGTAGATTTTCAGATGTGTGTAAGGATGCCCCTTCCCATTGTATTTCTCAAATTCGGGGATTTTAAATTTCTCAGGATATCTGGTTCCGGGAAAGACACACAGATCTGAATAGTTCACCCTGCCTAGGGACCCTATGCCCTTCAGAGATTGGATAGTTTCCTCCATTTGTTTCATTTTCTTTCGCAGGTCATCAGTGTCTCCTTCCTCTGGGATAGTAATCACTGTCCTGTGAGGTATGGGAATGACCTTTGGGACGACGGGTTCGCCCTTAGGTTGGGGTGGATCCTCTTTAGGTGGATCCTGTCTAGGTAGCAATTGTTCCTTTAGCATTATGGCCATTTCTAACATCTGTTTCTTGAAATCATCAAATTCCTCCCTAGATATGGAACCAGGATTAGTAGATGGAATATCAGTCATTTCAGATGTAGAGTTCTGAGCCCTTTTAGATTGCGAACGCGTTTGAGGAGCAATCCTACAGAAACAATAGTTCAGAGTTTAGTCCCGGGCAATGAAAGGATATGGATGCATGCTAAAGCCGTAACTTTTGTTTTTTTTTGTTTTTTTTTTTGGGTTTTTTAATCTTTGTCTACAAAACAACATGTTAGTAGTCCCTTATTGCAATAATAATTGATAGACATGATTTATTATGCCTTCCCAGCTATTCCCTGCAAAACACGGAGGTCAGTACTTTCTTTTGACAACAGGGAAGGTATATAACAGTTGTATGCCATTTATATGACATTTATTTATTTTGACTAAATGATAAAAGGGTATGAAGAAGCTTCCCTTTCGTTAGGTTTATCAGAGGCTGACCTACCCTAAGGTTACTCTCACGGGCTTTTCGGCATGAAGGTCCCCAAATCTTCGCAATCTACTCGTTTGAAACCTTTCGATTGGAGCGAATTTGGGTGGTGCGTTTCCTGAGCCATCTCCGGGGAGCAGCCCCTTCGAGTCCAGTAATAAGCAACCAACAGGTTCGCCTCAAGAGGAGGTACACTCTCAACATACATTCACATTCATCGTCCTCACCGTATGCAAATGATTACTTTAAAGTAAAGCAATTCCATTCAATTATTCATTTATTGGACAAAACACACATTCACACAACAAAAGTACAAAAGATCAAAATATCGCATGCACACACATTATTCATGAATTTTTTAAGGATAGGATAACATCAAGATTTGAACGCGGCTTAAGCCCTCTAATACTCCCCAGCAGAGTCGCCAGCTGTCGACGCCGGGTTTTGTCTTTCCCGATTTTAGCCTTTTATTAGATGATTTTTGGAAAAGGTCGGCATTAATGTCGACGGGGTTTTGAAATATCGTTTTTTATGATGAGCCAATTAACCAGAGTCGCCAGTTAGTATATTTGAAATGGATGTACCAACTCATCCGAGTTTTTGTTTTTTATAAATCGCTGGCTCATATGTGACTCCGAATTAATTGGTCTGCAAACCGAGATTCATAGAGTTCGGGGGCTTGCTTAAGTGGGGGGAAGGTGTTAGGCACCCCCCGACTTCCGTGAAACACGGTTACCGCAATGTTGATACTTTCCTATCCTTTAATTCATGAAATGTGTATGTGTGTGTGTGTGCCTTTGTGAATGTGGTGGTGAGTTTGCACGAAGAAACCATTTGGATTTTTGGAAAAGTCGTGTTTTTCTTTTGGAAATGCTTCAGAATGTCCTTCGATTTATACGAGAAAGCTTTATGAGAAGGGTTTGATTTTAATTGTCAAAACTTATGAGATTTTCATTAGGTGTCGTTTTGGCAAAACAATAGTTTTCTAAACCTTCGTCAAAATAGGAATCGAGATCTATACGTTGCTTTCGTAAATAACACGGTGGGCAACTTCTAGGATCTCTTTAACCCTATGCACAAAGATTTAATAAAACGTTATTTATTTTGTATAAAACCATTCTTGTGATGTTCTTAGAAAAACGACTTTCTTTAGCTTTTCGTTAAAGAGGAATCGACATTCATTAGCACTCCCCACTTTTAGCCTCGTGGTTCTAATAACCTAATTTGATTGATTTTATGGAAATCTTATCGTTTAGCTTTGAAATCAATTTCGTGTCATAAATCAAATCAAGCATTAAAATGCGTTGGGGTTATTCATGGGCATGTAAGCCATCAAAATAAACCCGAACGCCAACAATCGCATACTTTCACTATGACGGGGCCTTAAACACGATTCTCACCTTGGCGTCGTTTTAAGGCCCGACGATTACATATGTACAATGAAAACTACATCCTTCCTACTATCTACATCAAAAGAGGTCCATCATCGGATTTGGATCACGGGGTCGCTTTCCTAGGCTCACACCCAAATTTCCACACACCCACAACCAGATATTACAAGAAGTAACCAACACGGATAATCTAACAATACCAAGACATCCTAAAATAGCGATCTAAAGGAACCGCGCCTAATATAGCACCGTAACACAAACAAAAAATTAATAAATAAATATCATCGAGTTATTAGGAAGAATTTTGTTCCGATGGAACCCTCACTAATAATCCCTAATTCATTGTTCCATCATCAATTACATGAAAACTACATTTAATTCAACCAAAGGATATGATAGAAATTGCAAGAATGAGGAGATTTTCACCTGGCAAATGAGATCAAAGTGAAGGTAAACTTGTGTATTTGGAATAGAAGAAGAAGTATATGTGATACAATCAAATCAAAAGAATATTATTCCTCTCTTTTTTTCTTCCTTTCTCTCCTATTTTGTTGCAAAATTTTGCTATTTTTCTCTCAATTTTCGTGCTGCTGCTGTGCTGTTTCTTCTCCTTCTCCGCCTGCTGCTAACCTTCTGTATGCTGAGGAGGAAATGAGCTGAAATAGGCTGGCCAAAGCCAGCCGCAGATGGATCTGCGGCTGGCTGTCTGCGGCTGGCTGGCGGCCAACCCTCCACTCAGCTGATTTTCGGTTTCCGTGTTTCGAGTTTCGTGTTTTCAAAAGGCGCACTCATTGGCCGCAGATCAATCCGCGGGTGGCTGGCTTGACTTTCCCGATTTTCGTGCTACGCCTCGATTCTCGTGTCGTGACGTCGGTTTTCGCCACATCCTCCGGGAATGCCCAATTCGGACAATCCCTGTTGTTACGTCAGTTTCTCTTGTAAATCGGCGCGGTGGCGTCGAGTGTTCGTACTTGTCCATCCTTCGTTCTCGCAGGCCGGTTCATTTGCCGAGATTGCCCTCCTGTCAGGGTTAGTATCCGAAGTGCAAAATTTGGGTGTCTACAAGGCATTTTACTTTATCTACATGGTGCCGTTATATTAAATGTGATAAACCCATAGTTTTGAACAATGTTTTTAGAATGATGATGATGATCATGCTACTGATATCTAAATTCTAGATATCTCACAAACTAAAATCGTTCCTAATCGTTGGATTACTAAAAGAGGATTAGTGAATCCGGATACATTAGTACATACTTTGCTTGCTTTTAGGAAGAGGAAGAGGATGATTGATCTCATAATCATTTGTGTGAAGACACTAAAACAAGTATGTAGGTACTTATTAGAGAATAAGTTCACGGAACGTGGCCCACTAAAGGAATACCTAATGGAGTTTGACTTGTTTGTCAATAGGTATTTCTTAAGTGATAGCAGTACAAGTAATCCTTAGACTTGAGATCATCATAGTATCTTGTGTATGATGAGTTATACTTTGACATGTCTCTTAAGACCTTTAAGGTATATCAAAGGGTATGATTGGGTATAATAAGTTGTACATGGAGATAGGTGAATGGTCAACAAAAAATCTACCACTTCTAGTAAAAGGAGAGAATGCCCTATGTGATTCGATAAATGACAACTCAGAAGTCTTTGACTAAAGCAGAATGAAATTAGAAAGGTGTTTCTAATTTGCATTATTTAGAGTTGTGCATTTGAGAATCAAAATACATATAATCAAATAAAATAAGACTTGACAGGAATTCCATGTCTTATTTTTGATTGGGACATTGTATGGTAGAATGATTGATTTGTACAGTAACTATTCACTGAAATGTTCTTTTGTGATTAATGTTAAAATCTATATTATCTGGAAAGTCGGTGATTGCTAATGGGGCTTACCCTTATTATAGAATAAATAGTATTTATTTAAATGAATTAAATATTTTAATTTATTTAAATAAGATTAGAATTATTCTAATTTATTTATTCACAACCTGTATAATATGGAGAAGCTAAAGGGTCACACCGCAAAAGAAAAATATTTATTTAAGAAGTAAATGGCATAATCGTAATAATAAGTTAAGTATATTTAATTTAATCTATGGTGATAGAATAAATTAAATAGCTTAATATTTATTATTTAATATTTTAGAAATATTAAATATAAATTAATAAGAGGAGTCTTATTATTATTATTATTATTTAATTCCTAAAAGGTTCGGGAATTAATTAATAAAAGTATTATTATAAATTCCTAATTAGATTAGGAGTTTAATTAATTAAAAGAGTTTAATTAAAATAAAACCCTATTCCTAAATAGTTTAGGAGGGTTGGCTATATCTATAAATAAGAGGAGTCTTATTATGGATTAGGGTTAGACATACTTCCAATAGTTGGGAGAGTACTTACGATTTCTATAGAGATAGAAACTAGGGTTTTGCCAACACTCATCTTCTTGAATACATATTATTCCTTGGTGGATCACCTCTAGAGGCCAAACACTTGGGTGGCTAATGTTGTTCAAAGGAAGAAACTTAATCGGTGAAATTTAAGGAGAACGCGAAAAGATTTGGAGTTGAACTTGTACCCGAAGAAACACAGTTCTAAGAGGGTATAATTCTTATTTCATATCTCTTTCGTTTAACTGATAATTGCGCATAAAGAAAGATCATAGTGATGGTTTGTATAAAATTTTAAAATCTAATTTTATCGCACTTACGCTATATTTGTGTAATTTGATAGAATGCTCGCGTTATATACAAACCTAACAGTGGTATCAAGAGCCAAACTTTATGCGAATTATTAATTGTTTTGATTCCGTATATGTATGGATATGTGTTTAGAATAATTTATTGGGCATTATTGTTAGTATAGAATCATGTTTTTTGGGAGAAAACTCAAAAATCGCGATTTAGAAAAACCAAAAACGGAACGGACAGAGCTTGTGAACCGCGACGCAGAGCAAAGGCCGCGACGTGGAGCTATGAGCCGCAGCACTCGTTTCGTGAGCCGCTGCACATGAAGTTCTGTTCGTTCGTTTTGTGCAATTTTTTGATAAAATCTAAATTAAAATAAAGGAGTTTATTTTTTGATTTGGAATTGGACTAAAATAAAGATGTTTAATTTATTTGGAATTGGATTCCATGTTAAATTAAACTAAACAGTTTATTTTGATTTAAAATTGGAATTCATGATAACCAATTAGAGTTAGAATTAGATTTCATGCTAACTAATTGGAGTTGAAATTGGATTTTTCACTAAACAAATTGGAGTTAAAATTGGATTTCATGCAAACTAATTTGATTTGGTATTTGATTTCATACTAACTAATATTGCCCATTAAATGATATCGATGCATATATGGAATGTTTTATTAGTCATAAGATAAATGTTATTTATTGATGCATATGGTGATATATATGATACTAATGGGATTGATTATGGACTATTGACCAATGTGTGATTGGATTTTATTTTATGAGGATGCATGAATGAATAAGTTTTATAAATGGGGTATGCGTACCTCATCTTCCCTAATTTTTCTTAATGTAATTTTATCTCCCTCCTATGTACTTACTCTTGACTGCTGATCAAGGTTTCTATTTATTATAAATAGTAATTGTAATAGGTTTAGTTAGAATTACTTGAAGAATTGGAGACAAAGGAGCAAGGAATGCTTGAAGACCTGTTTGTAATGGAGCCCGAGATTTAAATGTAATAATTATATTTAAATTCAGTTCTTGCACCCTAGGTTTGACCTTTTGGTTCACTTGGTGGCTCTAGTGAACCAAACTAGAATAAAAGTCCATAATCAATCTGGGTAGAATATAGTATTCTATATGTGCATGCTAACTATATATATATATATATATATATATTATATATTATCCAACATGCTTCGCATGTTAAATAATATGACGCATAAGTTATATATATATGTGCATGCACGCTAAACAAGATGAGATAAATAATAACAAACCCCTTAAAGAAATATATTAAGTCCTAAATGTTCAAAGATATTTGGAATATCGAACGTCGCCTTCTAGCATAGTAAAACGATAGAGTATTGAATATTTAATATGAGTTTGTTGTGTCACCATAAGGCAAGTATTAAATATTTAAGATGTTACCTTATCACATTTGATGCTTATTAAGGAATTGAACATTACTGTTTTGTTATGTCACCACAAGGACGGTATTTTTCTATTCACATATATGGAAGTGCTAGGTTGGACTTAACTTGGATGATTTTGATTCGGATGTGTCACCACTTGATCAAAATAATCTAAGAGGCAAAATACAGGGAGTTACATAGTGATGTAATTGACAATAGTTATCTACCTATTTTTTTATATATCGTTTGTTGTGTCACCATAAGACTATATACATTTGAAATGGGATCTTTATTCTCACTAGCAAATCTTTAATTAGATTTGTCGAACTATATATTAAGGGTAATATAGTTTGCTAAAAATAGTGGGAGATATCAATTTAAATAAAGACCTAATTTATTTTGGTAATTAATAAAATGAATGTATCCTAAAATGTTGTTAAATTACAAATTCATTTACAGAATTTTATAATGTCTAATTCACTATCATTGCGTAGCCTATTAGATGCTAATTAACTGGACCGAATTACACAGACTGGTTAAGGAATCTGAGAATAGTTCTCAAGGCTGAAAAGCTATCTTATGTCCTTAATATGCCTATCCCTGTAATGGTTGCAGACAATGTCTCTGAGGAAAAGATTGCTACTTTTAGAAAGTGAGATGCACAGTTGGCTCAATGCATCATGCTCGCATCCATGAGTAACGAGCTTCAGCGTTAGTATGAAACTATGGATGCTCCTACTATACTCCTGCACCTTCAAGGAGTTGAACGGTGAGGAAAGTAAGACTATTAGATATCAAATATCTATGGAGCTCTTCATATCTAGAATAATCGATGGCACTACATTATAAACAAATGTTCAAAAAAATGATCAATCTGATTGAACAATTGGGACAACTAGATTTTGTAATGGATGGAAAGTTGATCCAAGATTTGATCTTGCAATCACTTCTGGACTCTTTCTCACAATTTGTTGTGAATTTTCACATGAACAAGCTAGATGTCAGCCTATCTGAGTTGCTTAACATGTTGAAAACTGCAAAGAGTTACTTTCCAACCAAGAAAGACCAAATCTTATAAGTAGATGATTCTTCCATGAAGAGGAAGAGGGTCAAAGGATCTTCTGAAAAGAAGAACAATTCAAAGAAGATATAAGGAAAGGCAAAAACAAAGGACAATAAGAACAAAACTGATGCGGATAACAAAGGAGTTTGCTTCCACTGCAATAAGCCTAGACACTAGAAAGAAATTGCAAGGAGTATCTTGCAGAGGCTAACCAAAGGAAGCTTAATGAAGTTTCGGTTACAGATATAGTTTATTCATGATTGAAATAAATCTTTTTGTAAGTCAAGTTTCTACTTGGGTATTGGATACCGGCTGTAGTTCTCACATATGCAATCCAATGCAAAGAACAAGCAGAAGTAGAAGGCTAAACAAAGAGGAAGTAATTTTACGTGTGAGAATAAAGCAAAGGGAGCTGCATTAGCCGTAAGAACTTATAGTTTAGCGTTGCCTACGGGCAATTCTATTAAGTTAATAAGTTGTTATTATGTTCCAGTTCTCATTAGAAACATTATTTCTTTCCATTGTTGGACAAGGAAAGTTTCGGTATTATATTTAAGAACAATGGTTGTTCTATTTATAATGATAATGTTTGTTTGAAACTGAAATACTACTTGATGGACTTTGTATACTTGACTTACATGAAAATAATTTTGCAAATTGAACAAACTAGTAAAAGAAAAAGAGATGATCATTCAAAGAGTTGAATATGTGTATTTGATGAAATACAGGTCTGAATCATTTGAAACGTTCAAAGAATTCAGAAGTGAAACAAATTGACAAAATATTAAGATTCTTTGATCAGATCGAGGAAGGAATACTTGTGCAATAAGTATTTAGATCATCTCAAAATGGTATTTTCTCATAATGGACACCTCGTGATACACAATAATTGATTGGTGTATCTAAAAGGAAAAATTGTACCTTGTTGGACATGCTGCAGTCCATGATGATTTTTACCGACATTCCAGTATCCATCTGGGGTTATGCCTTAGAAACGACTGCATATCTACAAAATAAGGTAACCTCAAAATTCGGCCCCAAGACTCCATAAAAGTTATGGATAGGGAGGATTCCTAGTTTTAAGTATGTTAAGATAAGGGGTTATCCAGCTTATGTGAAAAGGTTTCAAAAGGATAAGCTTGGGACAAAATCTATGACACCCCAAATTCAGGTACCAATACCTCGAATCTGGTGCTCACGATAAAGTACATCCATACACCTATAAACAACATAAATCAACTAATGCGGAATAAATAAACATATGTTGTTCATTACAAAAGGTTTACTGCGGTACCAAGGTCTATAACCTTAAATAAATACATCGCAGAATACTTAATAATACAAAACAATTCCACGATTACATAAAGGGATAGTACATATAACTATTCCTTAAGCTTTCCTTTGCCTTTGCCCGCTTTGGAACTCTCCGACTTAACTGCAATAGGTTCATGATATAGTAAAGGTGAGCAACTACTTTGATCAGCAAGTTTAAAATGAATAAAGAAGATATATCATGAATGAATGAGAATAATAATCGCATAATTCAACAATTTAAGAACATTGAAGAAATAGCTGACAATATAATCAAAGTTCAAATGAAATAATGAACATTGATTATTTATTTGAGAACATTGAAGAAATAACTAACAATATAATCAAAGTGCAAATGAAATAATGAATATTGTTTATTTACTGTTGAGTGGTCCAATAGACCATGAACTGTTTGGCCAAAGAATCAATCATTTAACTGACCCTTTTAAAAACTTGGCCTTGTCAGTTGTATTTGAGGGGATCAGCCTCTCGTACAACCATGTATAAGCATAACATTTAACTCTGACTGCATCGAATAACCGACACATTATAATCCCCTAATAAGGGTTACTCTCTCAGTCCAAGAATGCGTACCAAGTACTAGTTTGGATAGCTTTTAAAATAATAATATGTACATGTCTAGCCGAAACAAATGGCTTAGACTATTTCCTTAAATAGTTCATGAATGAAGAACTTAAATGTTTCATAGTCCAACAACAGATCATGAATTCAAATGCACGAGGTCCCCCCCCCCGGCGAATATCAATAATTATCTTTGATGTCGAGTAATTGACAATAATTAATCCACTAATAAAATCTGAAAGTAATAACTCTATTTGAGTCATGAAACTTACAATAATATAAAATACTTGCTCAATAAGTAAATCGAGTTAGGATAGGAAACTTGCAACAATATACAACATTTGTATAAAATAGGAAACTTGTCCAAATGTAAAAGTTGAGTAAGTTTAAGAAACTTGCATTCAATATATAGAAAGAATGAGGTTAAGGAACTTGCCTAACACAAGGGTTAGACAAGCGTTTAAGAAACTTGCCTGGTGCGTCTGCTACAATATTACAATATTACAACATACGCTCCTTAATATCCTACTCATGTAAATACATATTCATATAAACAATTAGTCACATAAAGACTAGGTTCAAAACAAAAGATGTCGCATCATTAAAACACATTTGATTGCCATAACAACAAGGTAGTCGGGGGTCTCGCTTACGATTAGACTGTCCCTAAAATGCCTTATAACTTAAAACACATTGGAAGCCAAACGTAAAGTACGATTAGAACACATTGGAAGCCAAATGTAGAGTACGATTAGACTATCCCTAAAATGCCCGTATAACTTCACAATGATACGAATAGCTAACCTGTCTAATCTATAAGTTGGACAGTGCATTTGGGCCTCACGAGGTAATCACAACATGTATATAACATCATTAAAAGAAAACTTAAATTCTGGTCTTATGGGGAAATTTTTACTGGGCCTGACCCGACCCCGACCTGGTCCTGACCCGACACCGGCGCTGCGGCGCCCGGTGTAGTACTAGAAGCGGCACTGCGGCGCCAGCCCGACTCGATCCTAACCCGACACTGGCGCTGTGGCTCCAATCTTAGTACTAGAACCGGCAATGCGGCTCCGTTCCAGATTTTGTCACCGCCTTCTGCCACGTAGCGGCGCCTGGTTTAGTATTAGAAGAGGCGCTGCGGCGCCAGTCCTACCCCTTTTCCTATTTTGCCCCGCGCAGCGACGGCAGCTGTTGTACTTCTTTGCTTTCCTTTAATCATAACCTTAAATCATCTACGTATTCTAGAATCATATTTACTTTATGATTCACTTCACCAAAGTTATAATAAAATAAAAACTACTTCTAGATTCAATAACCTTTTATACCTCAAATAAAAATTAAGTTACAAGTCAGTATGAAATTTTACAACTCAACATTTGTTACATTTAATTCATCATCAAATACATCATCCAGAACCTTAACCATAGTTCAAAAACATAAATTTAAACTAAAACAATTAATCTTCATGCATAACATCTGAATCATGCCATTCAAGCAGCACATAACGTTACTTTGAATCTTTAACCTGCAAAAGTGGTTATTTGCAAGAATGAACTCGACAACTCAGCAAAATCTAACAGTTTGCATGCATCACATAGCACATAGATAACATGCAAATTATTTCAATCATAAACATTTGGCTAAACATGTCATGTATAATGATTAACACATAACAAATAGAGATTGAGTTCCATAACTCAATCAACAGTCTTTATTCAACGAACGTAGTCATATTTGACTTTGTCGTCTCATACTTGCAACATATATAAAATGCATCATGCTTTTACATCATATGTTTAAAACAGTTAATCATTTAGTTCACCAATAACAAAAAGGAACTGAAAAGACTTTTCTGGTTCGTAGATTACCAATTACCATAATCAGCTTATACTTATCTGCACTTCATGTATCTTACACGATATATATAATCATAGCGCAACATTTATTAGTCCCATAGCAACACAGAGTATTAACTCTACTTTACATTTCATAATCCTTCATTTTTATTCTCAATGCAATTCTCAACTTAGAAATTAAGTCCTCATAAAACCCTTCATTTTATTACGTTCCACTTTAAATCGACGCTTAAACATTTAGTTAAGTCTTAAATTTTTTCTTTACATTAGATGTATAATGTTTATAAGTAAATCTTTGGCTTATTACAATACTATTGTCACTTCAAGATTCACTCTCATCCAATATCATTTTAATATCTCAATTGTCATTTGATAAATAATGGGTAAATTGTTACCATCGATCACAATATCTTAGTATTTATTTAATGCATTAGTCTACATTTTTAAACATGCATAGGATAACATAATATATTACAACTTGAGAGACTTATACAAATATAGCCCATGATGGGACTCTACATAAACCACTTATAGAAAATAAACAATTTTCTCACATCTGCCAGTATCAGCGCCGACCGCGCTGAAAATGAACTATTTCAGCGCCGACCGTGCTGAACTCTAGACCCAGAAACTCATGATAGTTTCAGAGCCGACAACGCTGAAAATGAACTGTTTTAGAGCCGACAACGCTGAAACCTGAACTTCGAATATCTAAGATCAAACACCAATTTTTCTTCATTTTTAACAAAAAATTAAAATTACCCAATCACTATAACTCATATATGATCATTACCCAAACCTTCTAATCGCGATTCTAACATCTTAAACAACTTAAACAACCAATTTAAAGGCTTAAAATTCACAATTCATACTAGTTTTTCATATTTCACAACTTTTAGCGTAATCAATTGCTACGGATTCGTTTCTCAACCAAATTGGTCCGTTTAACTTCCATTGTTTTCATTTTTCAACGCATAACAACAAACCATTATCAATTTACAGTTTCATGTACGCATTGACAATCAATTTTGACTCCAAAGTAAGCCAAAATATACATATTCAACAAAAAACTAAATTCTTTATTTTAAACATGTTTTCCATGGATTGATAACTCCAAAATTATATATAAACTTTATACAACTAATTAAACATGTTTCATAAACATATAGAAACAAACATCTCATCAAATCATCAACCAATATTCATTTTGAAGAAAAACTCAAAGAATATAAAATTAAGAACTCAAAACTAGATTTTTTACCTTTGATTCTTGCTTTAGATTATCTAGACGATGATACGGATTGCTTGATAAATCTTCTTCTTCTTTTAATTTTTAGAACTTTCTTCTCAATTTCCCCAAGAATCCTCTCAATTTCTCTCCTCATTTTTTTGGTTTAGCCAACTGATGAAACTTACGTAACATTTTGTTTCATCAGTTAATGAAAACCAAAGGCCACAAGGCCTTGTTTGGCCAAGCTCTAAAAATCCATTTTTCACTTTATTTTAATAATCTTCTTATTATATGGTATTTCCGTCACACTTTAATTTAATTAAACTTATTATATTAATAAATCTAATTAAATCTTACTAGAAAAATTTATAATCTCCAATTAGACAATTATAGTTTATAAATTTCATTTAATAAATCATTATTCCTCTAATTTAATTATTAAATTAAATTAGATATTACTCGCGTAATAAAATACGCACTAATACTAAAATTGTTTATCATCAATTTACTTAATATTAACATGCTTAATAAAATTATTCTACAATAATTTTCATTAAATGTTTATTCGATAAATATTTTAATCTACGAAATTCACAATCATACAACATTAACATGTTACATATAAATGTAACACATTACGTTCTCATTTTATTAAAAAAAATATATATATATCTTCATTTAAGTAAATTACTCTCATTATTCATGAAATTTAATTCATAACAATTTCATTGCCCACAAGACATAACAATTAAATTATATTATTTCATAATATAATTTCAACTTACTAATATTCAGTAAATCTCTACTTATTTATTAGGTTCTACAACCAAGTTCTTTCTTTAATGATCTTTCTAAGATCGTTGCCTTTTTCACATCTTTCTCTTCTAAAAAATTGTCATCATCGGCTAAATTTATCTCTTCCTCTTCTGGAATTTCATTTCTTTCTTGGATTTATTATAGTTCTTGGTTTAACTTACTCATCATCATATGCCGCATTCTACAACATACCCCTTTCTAAGGAATATCCTCCTTTCCACTTCCACCTTTCAAATAACAAGAATCTCACACAATTGATCAATAATTGGGAGGCAATATGAATAACTCAGAAACTTAAAAGATTCATTCAAAAACTTTTAATATCATGCTGAGTAGTCGTAAAGACTTGAACCTTGTCCTAGGTTAACAGATATTTCTACTGTAACCTTTAACAGTCAAAAGACTATGGACTATCTCTTCTCGTACTCCAGGTGATCAACCTTTCGTACTATGTATTGTGCACATACATATTAACATTATTACGCATCCCCCATTATAGGGTTAGTTCACCTCAGACTTAATACAAATTTCGCACCAGAATAATCCAGTTGGCCATAAATTCTCAAAGAATGCATGAATCTTGTAAAACATCTTTCAATAGTCGTCTAGCCGAATCAATTAGCTTAGACCTTGAGTAACAATTCAGACATCGGTCAAAACATTTTTAGCCAACTTAATTGGCATATCTTTTCATAGCTTAAAAGAAAACCAAAATTCTTTTATGATGTCATGATACCGTACCGTCTTAAAAGTACGTTGAGGATGCCGTCATTTTAGGAGTTTGTCATACTACATCATACCATAGTGGGTTGACGATCCTTCGATCACATCCAACACTAGGTTCAATTGCATTGATGACTCCATCATTCAAAATATATTTTGATAATTTCAAATCATTTTTATCTAGCTGAAATAATTAGCATAGATATACGAATAATAGCACCTTTTTAAAACATTATTTGTTCAAACATTGACCCAATATATTTTTGAAAACACAAAATTACAAATATCAGCACGATGTCAATAAATTTCGAAAATCTAGCATAGCTAGAAGATTTGGAATCTCTATTTTCTCCATCAACTTCAATCTTTATTCCATTACTTCATTAATTAATCATTCTATCGATCTTCAATACCAATCAATGCTCTCTACACCATAACTTTTTTTATACCCAATATAGTTCATCAAACTTACCACACTTTGGAAGTTTAGGAACTTTACCACAATCATAAGCTTTTAGGAACTTATCCTAGTCAGACCAAAACCGTCCATTCGCTGAGGGGTTCTACCATACGATTATGAGTCACGAACTTACCATAAGTAATGAGTTTTAAGAACCGTACAAAATTTTAATATTCTCTAACTATCAAATATAAATATGAAAAAAGAATCACCTTCTCGTCATACGTATAGTGATAGCGTGATTCCAAAATTGCAATGAATTGTCCAATATAGGAAGCTAAGTGGGTTCTCAAAACCAAAGACAATCCCCTGCCCATACAAGGAATTGGTTCACTCGGCCACTAATCAATATAGGAAACTAAGCGATTTTACACTAAGCACAAATTCCCCTCCTATGCAAGGAATTGTTCAACTCAACCATTATATCGATATAGAAAGCTAAGTGGTTCTCAAACCAAAAACACAATCCCCTGCCCATACAAGGGAATTGTTACAACTCAGCCACTAACACGAGTCCTCCATTGAAATCCCACCTAATTCCCATCTTGCTCTTAATTTACTCTTTGCTGGATACGAATTCCTCGTATCTCATCATCCATAACTCCTCATGAAGTATTACCTCGTATTATTTCATCTAATGTACCATCTCTTTATAGCCGGTTTCATTCTATAAACTATTACAATCATTTAAGATCCATCTAGAATATATTAACGACTTTAGCAGATCACAGTCGTGATCTCGTTCTATCATCAACTCTTTCTTTACGATTCTTTCTCGTGTATCTTGAATGATCGTCTCATCACTAGACCTTTTTTTATTCTTCTCTTTAATTCACGTTATCTTATTGATTAATCAACTCAGGTGTTCCCTGTTCTATTTAGCTTTTCAGGTTCTTCTCTTGAACCTAAACATTTTAATATCATAATCTTGTCTCACAATTGAATTCCCTAAAACTCTATTATGAGTTCATCCTTATCAGTTATATCAATTCTAAACAAATATACTTATAATAGATATTGGAGTCAAATAGTTAATATTATCATATACCCCCATATTTTATTACTGGATCCTCAGGTAACTCCTATTTCTCATCCCTTATACAAACACTAACTCTTCAACCACTTCTTCTTTGAATCTTCACAACAATTGTATTATATATTAATTTCTTCCTTTAAGAATAAACTATCTAACCTTCATTCATATACCCCCCCCCAATTCACCTTCGTCCGCGTCATTTACACCATATCCTTCTTTACTCTTGTATCCTTTCTAGGTTTCTTAACTCCCCATCCTCAATGGTATCATAGCCTTCCCCCCTATTACATAAAAAACCACGAATCCACTCCTCCCCTTAATCATGACGCATCCATAATTCTATAACTTGATACACATCGAATCTCTAACAGTGTTTCAGTAACAAACAAGCACATCCTGTAGTGGTTTTCCCACAAACAAAACCAACAAACTAGTCCCCGTCTCGTCTACACTTAACGCCTTGCACAATGAGTGTCAGATCTAGTTTGCTAGTTCCGTCATCAACCTCTGCGTCTCTGGAAGGAATTGATTTTAGCCTAGATAACCATACAATATAACCATGTAAAGAAATACGGGATTGCCCATATTTTATTCTTAACTTGATTAATTCGTTTTAACTCTATCATCTTTACCTCTATTTCTCTCTAAGGTTATAGCCTAAGATAACTTCCTTACCTAAGGTTTCTAACCTATCAGCTCTGATAGCCAACTATAAACGACCCCAAAATTCATACGCAATTCAACTTTCAACAGTCGGTCGTTATCAATACATCTTCATTGTTGGACTTTTACAACAAGTATTCATGTGTTAACCTTAAATAAAATGCGAAATAATTTTAAAAAATCTTTTCCAGTTTTTTCCTTTCTTTGCTTTCTACTTTAATCATAACCTTAAATCACTCTACTTATTCTAGAATACATTATTTTACTGTTATGATTTCACTTTCATCCAAAACGTTATAATCTTAAAAATAAAAAACTACTTCTAGCAATTCCAGATAACCTTTTATACCTCGAATAATAATTAATTTACACAGTCCCAGTCCGGAACAATTTTACCATACTCAACATTTGTAACATTTAATTCATCAATCAAAGTACATCATCCAGAACCTTCAACCATAGTTCAAAAAACATAAATCTTGGAATCTAAAACAATTAATCTTCGAGTGCATAACATCTGAATCACTGCCCTATTCAAGCATGCGCATAACGTTTACTTCTTGAATCTTGTAACCCTGACAAAAAGTGGTTATTTGCAAGACATGGGAGCTTCGACAGCTCAAAGGCCAAAAATCCTAATAGTTTGCATGCCATACATATAGCACATAGATAATCTATGCTCATTTTATTTCAATCGAGATGTAAACATTTTGGACTTAATGAGAACATGGTATCATATATAATGATTCAATCACATAACAAAATAGATGATTGAGTTCTAGTAACTCAATCAACAGTCTTTATTCAAAACTAAATGTAGTCATATTTGACTTTGTTCATCTCTCAATACTTGTAACATGATATAGTAAAATGCATCATTTAGTATCAACATAAAACAAAAAAGGAACTGAAAGGAGCTTTTCTTGGTTTCGTAGATTTAACCAGGATTACCCATAATCAGCTTTATAACTTATTCTGCACTTCATTGTAATCTTACACGGATATATTATAAATCATGCGCAACATTTTATTTAGTCACATAGTCAGAACACATAGTAATTAACTCTACTTTACATTTCATAATCCTTTCATTTTTATTCTCCATGGCAAATTCTCATACTTAGAAATTAAGTCCTTCATAAAACCCTTCGCATTTTATTACGTTCCACTTTAATATCGACACATTAACATTTTAGAGTTTAAGTCTTAACCTTTTCGTTACCACATTAGATGTATAATGTTTTATAAGTAAATTTTTTGGCTTATTTACAATACTATGTGTCACTTTCAATCGTATTCACTCTCAATCATCCAATCTCATTTGTAATATCTCTAATTGTCATTTGATAATATAATGGTGTAATGTGTTCACCATTCGATCACAAATATCCTTAGTTATTTTATATTTAAAATAGCATTTAGTCTAACGTTTGTTAAACATGGCTATAGTGGAAACAACATGTACGATATAATTATAACATCGATATGAGAACCTTATACAAACATACCCCATGATGGACTCTAACATAAAGCACACTTTAGAAAATAAAACAATTTTCTTCACTCAATCATACGAAAACCGCACCTGAGTTTGCCAGTTTCAGCCGCCGACGCCCAGCGCTGAAAATGAACTGATTATCATCAACATCAACACAGCGCCCTTTCTCGTATTTAATCTTATCTATTTTGACCGCGCTGGTTATGACTCTGGACCTTAGAAAACATCAACAATAGTTTTCAAGCCGAGCAGCGCTGAAAATGAACTGTTTTCAAGCCAAGATAGTAGCTGGAAACTCCGAGAACTTCGAATTAAGCATACACAAACACAAACTTTCTTCATTTTTAACAATCAAATTTCAAAATTACCCAATCAGTAAATAACTCATATATGATCATTTATCCAAACCATTCTATCACAATTCTAACATCCTTAAAACAATTTAAACAACCAATTATAAGAGGCTTGAAATTTCACAATTCCATTACTAGTTTTATCATATTTCAGACAAACTTTTAAGAGCGTTAATCAACTCGCTAAGATTCACGGATTCATTTTCTCAACCAAATTTGGTCTCGTATTCAAGTCTTCTATTTGTTTTTCAGTTTTTCAACGACATAAACAACAAAACCATTATCAACGTTGTACAATATTTCATGTTGACGCAATTGACAATCAATTTTTGAACTCCAAAGTAAGCTCAAAGATACATTATACAGATATCAACAAACAAAAACTAAATTCTTTTATTTTTAAACATGTTTTTTCCCTGGATTGATAACTCCAAAATACATATATATAATACAATTTATATTAAACACAATTAAACATGGTTTCATAAACATATACAAACAACATCTCATCTGAAAATCATCAAACCAATATTTCATATTTGAAGAAAAAACTCAACAGCATATAAAACTAAGAACTCAAATACTAGATTTTTACTTTTGATTCTTGCTTTAGAGATATTATTCCTATGACGTATGATACAGATTGAGCTTGGATAAATTCTTTCTTCCTCTTTTAATTTTGTTCGAGAACTTTCCTTCTCAATATTTCTCCCCAAGAATACCTCTCAATTTCTTCTCCTCTTGTTTTTGGTTTTAGCGCCAACTGATGAAACTTAACGTGACATTTTGATTTTCATCAGTTAAGAAAACCAAAGGCCACAAGTCTATGTTTGGCCAATCTCTAAAAATCCATTTTTTCTCTTTATTTTAATAATCTTCTTATTATATGGTCATATCGGTCACCACTTTTAATTTTAATTAAACTTATTTATATTAATAAATCTAATTAAAATCTTACTAAGAAAATGTAGTATAATCTGCCAATTATTAGATCAATTATCCGTTATAATTTCAATTTAATAAATCCAAGTGTTACTACTCTAATTTAATTATTAAATTAAATTAGATATTACTCACGTATAAAAATACGCACTAATTACTAAAATTGTTTAGTGTACAATCAATTTACTTAATATTTATCACAACCATCGGCTAGATAAAATTTATTCTACAATAATTTCCATCAAATGATTTATTCGATAAATATTTTAATCCTACGTAAATCACAATCATACAAACATTAACATGTTATACATATAAATTTAATCACATTAACGTTCATCCTTGTTATTAAAATAATGATATAAAAATCTACATTTAAGTGAATTACTCTCATTATTCATGAAATTTAATTTCATAATAATATCATTGCCCCACAAGACAATAACAATTGGGATTATATTAATTTCATAGTAATATAATTTCAACTTACTAATATTTTAGTAAATAACTTATTCTGTAACAATTTTCCTTCCACCCCCCCCACCTCTTTTTTTTATTTTTTTTGTATGGTTTAAATTAACTAGTAAAACCTACTTTTCCCAAATACACGAAGTCTATATAAGATTCCTTTTCACATCTCAAACTCATTTATATTTCACAATTATATATCAACATATATACACATACTCGCAAAACTCAAAAACGTCACATAATAAGAAATTTTATTTGGCTAAATTCTTATTTAATAGAATCCTGAAAATCCCGGGTTGTTGTTCTGCCTGTCTGTTTTAAGTTCTTAAATAATAGAAAATAAAAGATCTCTAACTCACGTATAGGTATACGTTATGGTCTAACACGTAATAGACAGATGGAAGTAGAGCTAACGTTTCCCCACTTAGAGAATGGGATTAAATTGAGAGACATCACTTATGCATCAGTTCTATCACTATAACTTATTTGCCTATGAACTATTGTCTTACTTTGGTTGACAAAAATTATTTCGCTATATTAATTAATAACTAAAAGTTACAAAGACTAATAACGAAATATATCAAGCATAGGGAATTTATGGTGATCCTTAACTTCATTTAATAGTTCATCTAAATTACCACTCATCATGCCTAGTAAGTTGCATATATACACAGAAAAGTAGCCTAAGGACACTAAATTAGAAACAACCATTTGTCAACGCATTATGAAACCCTACTTACATGATATAGCTCAGATTAGCTTGGAGACATCCATGTAAATTCAACCACTATTACCAAAATCACTATAATTTTCTGATGTGAAATTACAATTGTATGATTTTAACGCACCAAAAAAAAGTCTCTATTTTTGAATCTTACGGTGAAACAATATATTTCTATCTGACTTCATGTTGTCCGATTATATAACGAAAATTAACGCGCTAAGTATATGCGTGATCAACCAAGTAATAAAGAGTAAGTAAAGTATCGATCCCACTCGGAATTATCTACTAATGCTCAGCCCAAATAATCAATTTCAAAAGCATCCCGAGCTCTTTAATTAAACAAATTTATTAAAGCGATATTTAATAGATAGGTAAAGAGCTAAGAACAAAATATCCACACTCAAGCATTTTGTCAAAACACTTAGTGTGTGCATCACTTTGTTCAAATCTCTTAACTTTCCTTTTTGATCAGATGGTGGATTACAAATGAATGAGACAAAATACAAATATGTGTATAACAGCAATCACACATGTCATTATTATTCGATGCGTTTGTTATTCTATAATTATTTTTCCAATTTCATAACGATACAACTAAGCTAATCCCACCAATTCATTAGCAATTAAACATTAAGCCACAAAATATAAAGAACCAATACATATGGTATCAAAAGGAAAGCAAGATAAAAAGTTTAATTCAAAGCAAATAAATCAAACTATTCCAAATATTGGGTAATCATCCATGGATAATACAAGGCTTCAAAATAAAAAACTAGAAAGTTTAATAAATTTCCTTGTCTCCATTGGTGTTACAATTGGTAGCACCTAGATCCCCAATAATGAGTTATCTAGCCCTGAGAGGAAAAAGAAAAGAAAGGATTACATCCCTTAATTGTTTGTTGAAGCTCCGACCATTGTTTGCTCCTTGAAGCACTTGAAGAACCATGGCCAAGAGCCATGGCCACCCTCTCCAAGCCACCTCTCTCTTATCTTTCCTCACTAAGCTATGGTGCAAGTAGAAATGAAGAATGATGTGTTTTTGTTTTTTTACCACCCCTGGAATGTTATAAGAGTTGGATCCAACAAAAACCTAGCTATTTCCCGAGTTTTGGACCAAAAAATCGCAAAAACACAGCTGCTTGTCCGCGACAAGCTCACCGACCCCACGAGCTTTTTGGCCTAGAGTATTTCTCGCCCTGGCGAAATCTCGCCGCAAGCGAGGAATTGTGTGTAGGAAATTCCCCGCCCCAGCGAGCCTCTGGAAAAACGACCATAACTTCTTCGTCCGAACCATCGGATTAAGGGCGATTAAGTAGGATATGGGAAAGCTACGGAAGTAATCTCTACAACTTATCATAACTGGAGCTCGTCGAGATAATGGCCGGAAGAAAGTTACCAAATGAGCCCGAAGCAACTGCTGTGTAAACGTCCATTGAGCAGAATCCGATGGGTAAAATGATCATAACTCTCTCATAAACGAACTTCAAAGTGGATGAATCCGGATGTTCTGGAAAGCAGAGATCAATATCTACAACTTTTGTTCTTTGAGTTTTGGAGAGATTCGGATTGAATCATGGGTCAAATTGAGCAACAAGAAAGCAAAAATGCTAGATTCGAGCAAAAAACGTAACGGTTCAAGGTGCCTTTATATTCATTACCTACAAAAACAACGTAAAAACACAGAAAAGCACCACAAATACATATAAAAGTACAACAAAAGTACAATAAACAATAATAAAGATTGAACACACATAAAACCATACCGGAAAATTATCTAAAGACTTTACAAATTATTAAGGCTAAAAAAGTACCCAATTTGAGGAATATAAAACACACTCATTTAAATACCCCCCCAAACATAAACCGTATGCTTAGTCCCTCAATGCAAAACACACAAACTATAAAAATTAAACATTTCTAAATAAAACACAATCTGGAGCAATGAGTTAAAACGTTTAAACAATGGTCCTCAAAGCATAAACAACGTGAAAACTCATGGAAACTTTTAAAACTTTTGCAAGTTCCTATAATTACAATTAGCTAGTCATAGCTTGCTTTAAGGTCCCTTCCGTGTGTGTGAGAGAATCCAATAGCACTAAACCAATCAAGCTTCGAATGAAGCTATGCAACCCACATTAACTTATGTAAATAATCAAAATACACTCCCAATAAACTACATGCTTTAATGCAACCACTCAATACAAAGGTAATACAAATCATAATTTTCCCAAAAATATGAAATCAAAGGACGTTAGGTAAGTTACATTTAATGCTCTAACTTAATCCTAAGTCTACTCTTGTGGGTGAGTGCGTTTTACTCACCATCTCAACCAAACACAAGATTTGATAATCAATAAATGTCTTCCTTTTATCAAAATTATAAGAGAGTGCGTTTTAACGCTCTATCTCTCCTACTCATGGTGCCCATGAGTGAGTGCGTTTTACGCTCCATCTCATCTCACCACATGACGCAACAATTCAAACACAACAAATATGGCCACCTTGCTTCGAGTGATGTTTAAACGAGTTCAAGAGTATTATAGATATTTCCCATAAGCCATCTCGGTTATAAAAGCCTTCACTAAGCACACTCAAGCAAAACAACTAGCGCAATACTCATGGGTAGAGTGCAAAAGAGTGAAAGGACGCCATAAGCGAAACAATAACCAACACATAATGATTAAGCACAAGGACAACACAACATTTAACCATTTTCCATGAGTTAGAATCAATTCAATCAAGTTCTTATCACAGACCATGGATTGTAGTTCAAATCAAAAAAAAACACATGCTCAAGAGACAAACATCCTAAATTTTTTTTTTTTTCATAATAAACCAACATTAAAATTACACAAATAACTAACACATGCTATGTAGCTTAAGATGTCAATGTTATATGATCCCCACCCCAAACACAAAGTGAACAATGTCCTCATAGTTTATAAGATAAAGAAATGGAAAACTAAGAACTTCCCTGATTAGCCAAGTGTCATGCTCGACCATAGCCTTCTAAACATTTGAGATCTGATGGTTGGCTAAACTGGGTAACAGGATATGGCTCAGAAACCTGGATTGCGGGGCAACATTCGGATAATAACCAAGCAATACCTTACCAAACAATTCGTCAATCAGGCCGAACTTTCTTTTAGACAATTCGTGTCACTACGTGATTGTGCACTGACTGAAATACTTCATCAAAAATACCTCCCCCGAACTCAGTTTCACAACAACGACAACAAAATGTGCTAAGTTATTGTAATATTCAATCCAATCATAGCAATGAATAACCCAAAATCCTCCCAATTGAATCCAACACACACTCAATCAACCAAATCTAAATTTATGCAAATTTGACAGT